>PVJO010016150.1:0-29811 GCA_004026905.1 Hystrix cristata | reverse complement strand
TCATGACCGTCTTCCCACACTGTGAGAAGTAACAAGGCGACGCCACGCCTCTGGGACCCGGATTTGGGAAAAACAGCATCTGCCGTGTCCTGAGCCCAGCTGCAGTTTTAACAGCAGAGACCAGCTTCACCGGGGAGCCTCCCCCCACTGGCTTCCTAAGGGTCCCTCGGGGAGGAAGTGGGGCTTCTGGGGCTAAAGGAAAACTAATTTTCCTGGCCCATGACTTTTCCTCGCTGCTACAGGGGACACCGAAGCTTCTCTGGGATGCTGGCTGAATCAGTCACTGGATCTAAGCTCTTTTTAGGGTTTTTTTCTTTGGGGTTGGGGATCGAACTCAGGGCCTTGTGCTTGTGAGACAAGAGCTCTAACCACTGAGGTATATCCCCAGCCTCCTCTAAGCTCTTTTTAAAATCTATTTATCTCTCCGTGGTACTGGGGATTGCACCCAAAGCCTTTGCACTGAGATACATCTATAGCTGCAGCCTTGTTTTTTTTCTTCTTGGTGCTGGGGATCGAACTCAGGGCCTTGCGCTTGCTAGGTTCTTTATTTACTGTTTTTTTTAATGTTATTTTGAGACAGGGTCTTGCTAAATTGCTAGGTTACCCAGGCTGGGTTTGAACTTGTAATCCTCCTGCCTCAACCTCCCAGAGTGCTGGGATTACAGGTGTGCACCATCACACCAGGTTAAACTTGTTTTCTATAAGTAGGAGTATACTCTAAAATAGCAATAAAAGTACAGCATAGTGGGGCTGGGGATTTAGCTCAGTGGTTAGAGTGCTTGCCTCGCAAGCATGAGGCCCTGAGTTTGATTCCCCGTACAAAAAAAAAAGTACAGCATAGTAAGTACCTAAACCAATAAGAACTGTGCATGTATTGGTGCTATCAAGCATTGTGTACTGTAGACGACTGTGTTGCTATATTTGACGCCACCAGCACTGCACTAGGTTTGTTCACACGAACATCACCATAAATGTACAAGGACTGTGTCGTGCATTATGATGGCTATGAGGTCATTAGGCAATAGGCATTTTTCAGCTACATTATAATTTTTTTAGCTCGCTGGGGACTCTGTTTCCCAAGATGGCCTTAAACTCCCAGGCTCAAGCAAGGGTTGTCAGGCACCCACCCCATGCCTGCAGCTCTTTACACTCTTATGGGACCACCACCTTGTACTGTGGCTGCTCCATTGTTGGCCAAAGACCGTACTATCATTGCTGTGAGCCGTGCTGGAGAGCGGCGGCAGTGACTGAGACAGCAGCTTCGTGGAGAAGCTAACCTTCAATCGGTTTTCTTTTTTCTTTTCCTTTTTTGGAGGAGGAGTTGCGGGGTCCTGGGGTCTGACCCAGGGCCTCAAGCGTCACACTACGATTTAGCTATACTTCTAGCCCGTGGGCCAGTTTTCTAAGGATGGTCTTCTACAAGAGTAATGAGGAAAGCCAGGCATAGTGGTGCATGCTTGTAATTTCAGCACTTGAGAGGCTGAGGCAGGTGGGTTGCCACAAGTTTGAGCCACCCTGAGCTACATAGTGAGTTCAAGGCCAGGCCAGACTACGTATCGAGACCCTGTCTCATTCCGCCTGGCTGTGAAGTGGGCAGGAAGTGGGGTGGTGAACACGAGTGAGAAGGGGGTAGGAACTGGAATATTCAAGGCTTCAAATCTGCTGCCCAGGAATTTGCTGACAAAGGTCCTTTCTGTGATAGCTCCCAGTCTTGGCGCTCTCCTAAGCCCTTATCCTATAGAACCCTTCTCTAGCCATCATTGCTTCCAGACTCTTGGAAAGCCAATCAGACTCTTTGAAGGTTTCTCTCATTTGCTACTTCCTCAGCCTGAAATACTCTTCTCCTCACTCCCTCCCCCCTACTATAGTTTGAATATATTTGTTCACTGGGCATGGTGGGGCACTCTGGAAGTTACTCTAGCACCCTGGGAGGCTGAGGCAGGAGGAGGAGTGCAAGTATGAGTTCAGTGTGGGCAACTTGGGGAGACCTTATCTCAAAATAAAAAATGAAAAAAGGTCTGGGGATATAGCTCAGTGCCAAGACCCTGTGTTCAATCCCAGTGCCCAAAACAAAACAAAGGCAGAAGAGAGACTCAAGCTAACTGGCTTCCAGTCTCACCGTGTGATGTGATTCCCCCTGCCACAAGCAAAATCAACTTCAGTTCTATACAGATTCCCTCATCCCAGGTATTTTGTTCTACCAACACCCCCACGCCTACCATGGTCCACTCCTCCTGTTTCAGGACTCAGTGGGAAGGCCGTTTCCTCCAGGGTACTTTCCATGGTTGAGCACTTGCTTTTTGTATAACTCGCCCGCCCCCAGACCATCAGCTCCACGAGGTTGGACACTCAAGAGCCAGTATGGGGAAAGGGCAATGGACGTCCCCGCATTAAAAAGTGTTGTCAGCACTCAGGCTTTATGCTGAGACATCCATTACTGAACACGTGTTTATTTAGCACGGGGACACAGGGATGACAGACTCCGCCCTTCTCAGGTTGAACTAAATTCTGTCTCCGGCCCCCTGCAGGGGACAGAAACTAAACTGATCACCAGGTCAAGAAAGCGATAATGCTTTGTAGTTAGTAATACTGCAATGCGTGCTGAAAATTTGTTCAGGGTGCAGATTTTATACACGCAAAGGTAACCACAGCAGGGAATGGATAGGCTAATTTGTTTAGCTACGGGACACTTTAAATATCTCATACACTTCAATGCCAGGAGCCACAAAGCCCACAGGAGTGAGGAGGTCGGTCATTTTGGAAAGTGCCTAATCTGTCTTCCTTTTGCACTGCTGGAGGTGGAACCCAGGGCCCTACATGCTAGGCAAGCGCTCTGCCACTGAGCCACATCCCCAGCCCCTAAATATTTAAAAAGTGGACTGTTGAGTCTCGGTTTGTGTTTATTCAGGTGGGCTTCGTCCTTGTTTGCATGAATAGAGGATTAAGACAGTAAGTCACTAGGGTACTGATGGAAACTACAACTCCATCCTCCCAGAGCAGAGGCCTGGGAAATGGCCAATTATGAGCTGGTGGGGGGAGGCCAGCCGCTCACGCTGACCTATGACGTCATCGGGACGTTAAGCAGCGTAGCATCACCTGGACGTAGTTCCCTTTCCCGTCTCAGACAGGTCCTCTGGTAGTAGTAGGTAGGGCCGGAATCAAGCCTCTCATTGGCTACGCATTCCGTCAATCTGCTTCAGTCTTTCAGTCTTCCGCCCCGCCTTCCTAAACCTGCCTCTGATAGGCTGTGGTGGCTGTCACTTCAGAAAGGTCCGCATTCCTTCCGCCTTTCTCCAAGAGACCGAGGGCGAAGGGGGCGGATCCCAGGAGGCACCCACCCCCGGAGCTCTAGTTCTGCCTCTAATTGGCTGAACTGGGTGCCGGTCGCTACTCCTTCCGCTGCTGATTGGTCGTTAAACCGCCGCTCTGCGCGGCGCCGGCCCCGCTCCCGTTGGGTGTGTGGTGGGGCTGCGGAGTCGCCGATCCCGCCGGAAGCGCCAGGACAATGGGGACCCGGGACGACGAGTACGACTACCTATTCAAAGGTGCGGCCAGTCGGGCACAGACGGACAGGAGCGTGGCGGCAAGGCGACAGACAGGCAGGCCGAGGTCGCGCTCCGGGCCGCTAGGCCCAGGCGGGAGCCTGCCTGGGGTTTAGGCCCGGCGGTCAAGCAGCCAGGAAGGCCGGGGCGGGCCAGGCTGTAGTTCGCCCAGAGCGCGGGGCTGTGAGAAGCGGGAGGCCCGGAGAAGCCCTGAGACCCGGGATGAGCCGAGGCGGGGCCGGGACCCAGGAGGGGTGGGGCCCGGAGCGGTGGGAGAGGCCGTTAGGGGCGGGGCCTGCGAAGGGGCAGGGCCGCGCCACGATTTGGCGGGCCGGGCTGGGTTGGAAGCGCGAGCCGGGTGGGGGCGGGCCGCTGGGGGCGGGGCCTGGTGGCTATGGGCCGGGCCAAGAGAGGGTTGGGCCTGGGCTGCGGGGGCGGGGTCTTTGTGTGGCCAGGCCTGATTGGGGCGGCATGCGTGGGGGCGGAGCCCGCTGGGGGCGGGGCGGACAGTGGAGGCGGGCCGAGCTGGGGATGGGAATGAGTATTGGTGGGGAGCCCCAGATCATAGTGCTCGCCAGATCCGGGCTTAGGTGGAGGGGTGCCTGTGTATGCAGCATCAGTTGTCTTCATTCTTGATAGCAATCACCTAGAACCTGCACTTTTCTGAGCATTTTACACTCGTGGCCTCATTCGGATCCTCACTACGACCCTGTGAGGTCGATGTTATCCGGCCTCTCTTTGAGGTACGGACTGGGTAGGTAAGCACTATACCGCTGAGCTACATCCTCAGCCTGTAGTACAAACGAGGAAGTGTTCATGAGGGAAGGAGCAGCATTGAACCCTGGTCAGCAGTGGGCTTTGCCGCTGAGGAAGCGAGTCTGGGGGGCTTGCGTCCCGCACCCGGTCACACTTCTTAGCACAGAGGTTCCATGGTCGTGCTGGACCATGGCCTTCGCTTGGAGGACCACGGGCTCTAGGGACGCGTGTGAGGCCTGTGCAGGTCAGGCAGCCATGCCCTGGTGAGGCTCCCTCCGTGTCTCGAGGCCCCTCATTTCTCATCCACACAGGTTTCGGGGTCATTGGCTTCTTGGCACCTTCTATACCTCAGCCCCACGGAGGCCCTGGCCAGGTCCTCTGGTGGCAGACGGCCCGGACGCCAGTCCTGCTGTACCAGGTGCCCGTTGTCTCTCAGCCCCACTGATGAAGCTGCTCCCTCATCCTGGCAGGGCCCTACATGTGGCACTGCCAGAACAAGGGGCCTTTCCCCTTGTCACATTCCAGTTCTGTGGTCATCCCCTGCTTGTTATTTTCAACCTTCTGCTGTTATAAATAACCGAGTCGTCTCTTTGCCCTTTGGGTTATTTCCTTGATGCACATTCCCAGAAGTACAGTTACTGGGTCAGGGGCGGCAGGGCAGAATGTGGTTCCCAGGACGCACTCCAGAGCCACTTCCTGGAAACACAGGCGGCACAAACGCGCGCGCGCGTGCGTGCGTGCGTGTGTGTGTGTGTGTGTGTGTGTGTTTTCCTGCTACCCTGCCACCCTCCCCCACTGGCCTCGTTCCCAGGGTCAGGCAGGTGCCCCGCTGATCTTAGCCAGCTGCTTGGGAGCAAATGTCTGACCCACAAGGTCAGCACTCCCCGAAGCGATCAGCCCAGGTCACCCCTTCACAGCTTACGTGTCATGCAGGAGCCCCTCTCTTCACTTCCATTATGTGTCCCAAAGTTTGCTCAGTTTTTCACTTCATTAAATAGGAAAAGAGAGCTCTCTTCCTCTGGAAAGTGAAAAAGGAAGGGAGGGAGGGAGCCAGCCAGCAGCCAGGACACCTCCATGACATTACTTTCCCTAATGTGGCGGGGTTCATCTAGAAATGTGAGTGCTGCATTAGCCGGTGCCTTCCTGTTTGTTTTGTATTTTTGAGACAAGGTCTCACTCTGTAGTTCAGGCTGGCCTTGAACTCACTGTGTAGCCTAGGCGAGCCTTGAACTTGCGGTGATCCTCCTGCCTCAGCCTCCTAAGTGGTGGGATGACAGGTGTGTGCCACCGTGCCTGGCCTGAGGCCCCATAGCCTGTCCATCCTTTACCAGCATCGGTGATGGCCTGACCCTGGAGTGGCTTCTGAAACATAATGGCACCGGCAGTGTTGACAGGCGCTCGCTTGGCACTGTGTGGCTCTCTGGTCCTGCCACCTGTGGGGAGCTTCCCAGGGGCCACAAGGACAGCAGTCAGGAGCCCCTACCCTGGGCTTTTGTCACCCTCCCTGGCTGATCCTGGGCATGGGGGGCGCCCCATCTCGTGCTCGGGACCTGGCTGCCTGTCTTGCCCCCTCGCCACCTCATTTCTTTTGGCAGCCACATCCCATGCCAGCTCCCTTGACCCTGGGGCCAAGGCCAGCAGGTCCCGAGGGTGGGCTGACGTGTGCTCTTGTTTTCCTCCTTGAACATTCTTCTTCTCCCCGAGAGTGGGCTTGTTTATTGCACCTAATTATAGATCCTCACATGTAGCCTGTCAGCCAGAGGCCGTCTTCACAGTCTGCTGATTGGTCCCCAGGGTACCCCAGCTTCTTCTCTGATGGACACTGGGCTGTCCTCACTGGTCTCCGGGGCCCCCCAGAGCTTCTCGCTGGTCAGTGCTCATCTGGCCCTCGAGGACCCAGGTCATGTGGGCAACTGGTCGCAGTAGCCCGAGACCTTGTCCTTTGGGTCATGTCCACACTGCCCAAGGAGAGAGAGGTGCTGGTCCCCAAGGAACGAGCAGTCCCAGAGCTCAGTGCCCTCCCGCCTGGACAAGGCCCTCACGAGGCCTGCTGTTTTGGGACCCAAACATAACAGCTTCTTCCTTTGGAAGGGGGACCCTGCCGGTGGCTCAGCTCTGGGTGCCTGTCCCAGAGCACAGCTGAGGCAGGAATGCTTCCCATGGCCGAGCCCGGAGCTGGGTTGGGTAGGGCCCCCTTCACAGGGCCTATGAGAGGTTCCAGAGCTCTGCTTTCGCCGGCTGGGTTTGCCTGCTCTGCTAGCCAAATGGCCTGCCCGGGGCAACCAGTTCCCTGCCAGCAAAGCCACCGACTTCTCTGGAAATGCTGGGGACTGTGTCCTCAAGGGCCCTTTATTTCCCCAAGACAACAGATGGTTTGTGCGCCTGACAATGCCATTTTCATTCCTGGCCTGCGCGTGGGGCCACCTCTCTGTATCAGGCGCCTGGCTTTCCTGAGGCTCACCTGGGGAGGGGCTACTTGGCCCTCAGCCTGCTGTGGTCCACTGTTCTCTGGGTGACCTTGGGCTGGAGACTTGGTCCCCCACCGTGCAGTGGAAATGTCAAGGGCCTGTGTGGGTCCCTCGGGTGGCGCCCAGAGCTCGACAAGCCAAGGCCTCAATAGCTGTTGGGGGAGGTTGTTGGCTAGGGTGGAGCAGGGCTGCTGGGGCTATGGGGCCCCAAAACTGTACAGTTGAGGCAAGGTTGGGGAGAAAGTGGGGCGTGGGAGATCCCCAGCCTGGCCTGAGCTTCCCATTCCGTTCTTTTTTGTTTGATTGTTTTGAGTGTTTTTTGAGATCAGGTCTCACTCTGTAGTTCAGGTTGGCCTCGAACTCACTATGTAGCCCAGGCTGGCCTGGAACTCAGGGTGATCCCCCTGCCTCAGCCTCCTGAATTCTGGGATAACAGGCATATACCACCACACCTGGCTTCCTGCTTCATTCTGAAGGATGTGAAAAGTGGAGGCAAAACTCCCTGGCCTTGGCCAGGCTCTGTGGCCACTGGTCAGGAGGTGAAGGGTGGGGGTGTGGACGGTATCCCCCAGTCAGTTCAGCGTGTTCTGTGAGACCTGAGGCCCAGTTCTTGGTTGGCTGCAGGCACGTGTCTGACTCCCTTTCTGCCCACAGAATCGTGAGAGGCTGCTGGTCTTGTCACATGTCTCGTGGGCAGGCCAAGTGATGTGGGCAGAGAGGAGAGGCCTAAACTGAGGGGTCTTGACAGGTGCACAGGAGTTTGCAGGATGCCCCAGGTGGTAGGGGCTGGAGAGGAGTGAGCGTGTGTGTGCATGTGTGTGTGTGTGTGTGTGTGTGTGTCCAGATTCCAGGCTGAGGGGTGTGTGTGTCTGTGTGTGTCCAGATTCCAGGCTGAGGGGTGTGTCTCTGTGTGTGTGTGTCCAGATTCCAGGCTGGGGTGGCCTGGGCCTCAGTGCCCTACATAAGGCAGAACCAAGACGCCAGGGCCACATGCTGGGGGTGCAGAGAGAGCAGCGGGGAGGGCGCAGCCTGGGAGCGAAAGAACTCTGGCCTTTACCCCGAAGGTCCGGGTTCACATTTGCCTGGGCTGCTTCCTGGGCAGGGGCCTGGCTGTGTCACTGCTTGGTGATGTGGTTGAGTGGGCAGGCAGGCCTACACCTACACACAGGCTCTGTATCTCTGTTCATTGTACATCTTGGGCTCATCTTCCATTGGTGCCTCAGGTTCCTTGTCTTTAGAACGGGCTGCATGAGGCTTATATGATGTGTTGCATACCAGACACTATTTTAGCAGATTCCTTTTGCTGTCAGTCTTATTATTCTCAGGTCTAAAGCAGCAGCCCAGGGCTGGGGATTTAGCTCAGTGGTTAGAGTGCCTGCCTTGTAAGCACAAGGCCCCAAGTTCGATTTCCAGCACCAAAAAAAAAGGTCATAAAGCAGCAGCCCAGAGGGGTGCTGAGTTGGATTGTAGGGGGCTGCATGGTCTGGCCTTGTCCCCACCTGTGACCCAAGGGTGGTGACTGACCCACACTTCGTCTTGGTGTGTGGGGCTGTCAGAGCAGGTGGAATGAGTTTGTTCACTGGACAGACATTTGGTGCCTACTGTGTGTCAAGCTCTGTGCCATACAGGGGATCTGTGGGGGAACAAGACTGTCCTAGCACTCTGGGAGGCTGAGGCAGGAGGATCTCAAATTCCAGCCCAGCCTGGGCAACTGAGCAAGATCCCGTCTCAAAAAATAGAAAGTGCCGGGAATGTGGCTCCATGCAAAGGCCCTGGTTCAGTCCCCAGTTCCGGGAGGGTTGGGGGATGAGGGCAGAGAGGGTCAGCGGCAGGTTGTACAGAGCCTTGTGTGTCCCAGGAGGACTTGAGCTTCCACCCTGAGGGACATGGGAGCCTGGGAGGGCAGAGCCAGGACAAGATCTGACTGTGTTTCCTGCCGCCCTCTTGGGGCTGTGAGGGGAACAGGCTTTGGCTGGAAGGCGAGCAGGCAGCAGGCCTGCAGGAAGGAGGCGGCACTGTAGCCAGGGTAGTGGCTTGCACAGGGACGGTGGGAAGGAGTGGCTGGAATCCGCACACGCCCATGCGCACCACCCTTCACACACAGTTGCCTTCAGGCAGGAGGGTACGCAGGAGCACGTAGTTGGCATGTTCTCACCCTGAGCCTCACGTAACCCATGCCCCCGTCACAGCGTAGCCATCACCAGCCCCTTTATTGTCCACCCCCTCCTGGATTGTTTAGTTTTTTGCTTTTTTGTGGTACTGGGTATTGAAGCTACACCCCCAGCCCTTCAAATTTAAAAAATATAAAAACAGATGGGGTTGTAGCTCAGTGCTTCCTGGGTTCAATCTCCAGCACCATTAAAAACAAACAAAAAACCACCTTCTGGGCTGCATTCCTGTTCCTCATGGAAAGGTCAGTGCTGGAGCTGGATGTGGGGGAATCATGAACAGGCAGTGACTTTTCACTTGGGTCACTTTAAGCAGCAGCACAGACCTTCACAGGTAAGAACGCTGTGGAATTTTGACCCTTCCCGTGCTCCATACAAACCACAAGCATAATGATGACAGCGACTCACCTGTGTCTCTTTCTGTGCATTGCCCCGTCTGGACCCCGCGTCCCCCCTTTCACTTCATCCTCCTGAGACAGTTCATCCCTGTCTTCCCGTTGAAATGTGGAAAAGGTGGCCCGGAGAGGTTAGCTGCAGGTGGAAGCCTGGGGTTGGCGGGTCTCAAGCCCCGTGCCCCGCCCACCCTGGCTGCTGCTGGAGGCAGGTGGAAGCCTCTGTGTGCATCTGCACGGGTCACCGTGGCGCGGCAGGTGAAGGGCCCGGTACCTCTGCTGCCATGGGAAGTTCTGTGGGTGGATGCGGGGGCCGCGTGGGGCCTCGCAGACCCTCACCTTGCCTTCTTCCCTGCCCCCAAGTGGTGCTCATCGGGGACTCGGGCGTGGGCAAGAGCAACCTGCTGTCACGCTTCACCCGCAACGAGTTCAACCTGGAGAGCAAGAGCACCATTGGCGTGGAGTTCGCCACCCGCAGCATCCAGGTGGACGGCAAGACCATCAAGGCGCAGATCTGGGACACGGCTGGCCAGGAGCGCTACCGCGCCATCACCTCTGCGTGCGTGGGGCCTGCAGGGATGTGTAGGAGTTGGGCAGAGCGGGGAGACTGCTCCCGAGACGAGGGATTGGAGCATGGAGGCCACCACCCTCCGAGACCCCTAGAGTCGTGGGACCCTCAGGCGCACAGCACTCAGCCTCAGCCACACCATGGCTCTGGCTCCTTGCTGGGTGCACAGTGAGAGCCTGTCTCAAACAGAAATAAGAAGGGTTGGACATGCAGCTCAGTGCAAGGGCCCTGGGCTCAATCTCCAGTTCTTCGGAAAACAGATACAAAACTATGCAGGCTACTGCTTTCTGGGCCCCTCCCAGTCCCCAGCCATTCCCACACCATCAGTCCTTTTGTCACCTCACTGTCCCCTTACCTCCGAGGTCCTGCATCCTGTGGGTGGATGGGACTCTGTCCACCTCTGTGGTCCAGGCCTGGCCTGTGTGGGGCTGCAGAGCTCCTCTCCAGCTGCTAGTTCCCTCTCCCACTTGGTGAATGACCTCATGGTGTCCTCCCACCCCAGAGTCCAGACTCCTTTCTCAAGCCCCTCTATTCCTATGCCGGGCGTGGTGACACACACCTGTAGTGCCAGCACTCGGGAGGCTGAGACAGGAGGATTGCTGTGAGTTCTAGTCTAGCCTGAACTGCATATGGAGACCCTGTCTCAAAAAAAAACAAAAAAGCTCCTCCATTCCTGAGCTGGACCTGGGGGCAGAGTTGGGGTCTTGGGACACAGGCCGACCACCACTCTGATTCTCATGCTGGCCCCTGGCCCACAGGTACTACCGAGGAGCAGTGGGCGCGCTGCTGGTCTATGACATTGCCAAGCACCTGACCTATGAGAACGTGGAGCGCTGGCTGAAGGAGCTGCGGGACCATGCGGACAGCAACATCGTCATCATGTTGGTGGGCAACAAGAGTGACCTGCGCCACCTGCGGGCGGTGCCCACTGACGAGGCCCGCGCCTTCGCAGGTGAGCAGGCGGTGCCGGGAGGGCGGGCGGTACACCCAGAACGGGCCTGCGGGGGCTTCGGGGAAGCACTGGGAGGTGGGTGGTGCCTGTAGGGGCAGGGACGCGGCCATGGCACCAACCTCCTACCTTCGGAGTGGACCTCTCTGCCCAGGCGCTCAGCACCTACCCTCCATGCCTGAGGCCGGGGAGGGGCAGGCCTCATGGGAGAGGGGTGTGGGAGCCAGATACAGGCATGCTTGTGCACCCGGCCTCGCGTCCTCTGTTCCAGAAAAGAACAACTTGTCCTTCATTGAGACCTCAGCCTTGGATTCCACCAACGTAGAGGAAGCGTTCAAGAACATCCTCACAGGTGGGCGCGGGGAGCGCCTGGGCCCGTGCGTGTGCTCCACGGCCTGTGGCTCCCCGTCTGCCTGGCGGGGAGGAGGGCCCTGCCCCTTGGTCCCCCGGAGGCCGCGGGGCGCCGGCCGGCCCTCACTGCCCTCCTCCCGTTGCAGAAATCTACCGCATCGTGTCACAGAAGCAGATCGCCGACCGCGCGGCCCACGACGAGTCCCCAGGCAACAATGTGGTGGACATCAGCGTGCCCCCCACCACCGATGGACAGAAACCCACCAAGCTGCAGTGCTGCCAGAACCTGTGACCCGGCCGCGCGTGCACGCGCCTCGCCCACCGCCCCCCCGCCCTCCGGGCCTGCAAGCCGCCCGCCCCGCCCGACTGCGGCGCCCCGCCTTGGTCCCAGGCGCCGGCGTGGGGGTGCCAGCGGCAGGCCGAATCTGGGGAGCCGTCTGTCGTGTCCCGGTCGTCGCGGGCGGGCGGACCCTCCGGCGCCCCCAGCCCGGCGCACGACTCCCCTGCACGCAGCGCCCCTGTCTTGTCGCCCCGTCCGTCAGGAACCTGTTTGCAAGTGAAGCAATATCTCCGTGTTTTGTATATACCACCGCTCTTGTAGCCTTTGGTTTTTGTTATTGTAGAGAAACACAGATTCTTTATACACTTTGTAAGATTTCCGCGAACCCCAGCTCGCGATCTGACTCTCCTGTGGCCCTGCACTGTTGCCCGTTACTAAAATGTATCAGCCGACCTCCTGTACAGAACCTGCTCGCGCCTCTCTCTTCTTTCTCCCCGCCCCTCCTGCGAGTGCCCGTCCCCCTTCAGCCCCGGGGACCCCTTGGTCCCAGGGTGGATATGGGTGTCCCTGGGCGCCGGGAGGGGGGCGCAGGGAGGTAACGTGAGCCCGGGTCGGGTGGCAGGGAGGGAGGGGCTGGACGCCGCTGCCGGTGGGAGAGCTCCAGCCTTGAGCTTCCGAGGGCGCCCTCTGGTGGGGATGGGACGGATTCCGTCTGCTGTCTGCGGCAGTTTCTCCCCGCTCCCTGCCAGTCTCGCCAGGTCCTCTGAAACTTGGCGGGGAAGGGCCCGGGGCGGTGGTGCCGGGGACCAGGGGGGTTCCCTCTCCCTAACCAGGCTACAGCTTCTCCCCAGTGCACGCCGGCAGGGTTGGTGTAAGGAGGTGGCACTGTCTTCCTCGACTCTCCTGCGGGGACCTCCTGACCCAGTTTTTGTCCTCTCGCTCACCCGAGGCCTGGCGGCTGTCCTGGAAGCTGCAGCCCGCGCCTGAAAGGGCCCCTCGTGTCCCAGATCCCTTGGGGACCCCCTTCCTCTTGAGACCAGGTTCTGGCCGCCTTGCTTGGGGGATGGACAGTAAGACCCATCCTGGAGACAGCCGCAAGCCCCAGCCCTCAGCCGGAGTGTGCCCCAGGCCAGCAAGGACCTCAGCCGAGGCTGGCCGTGGGAGGGGAATCCACACTGACAGGGCCCCGGTGACCCCGGCTGGCGGGACATGGTGGGGCGTGTGGTGGAGCGGTGGGGCCCCTGGAAGATCGCAAGCAGGCCGATCATCAGGTGTTTCTGGAGCCCACATTTGCTGCGTTGGGCAGGAGCTGGCAGTTTCCCGTTACCTGGGGAATCACAGGCCAGGGATGCTGTTTTAATGACGCTGATTTAATACGGACATCTTGCTGTGTGCCAGGGCCTAGGTTTGGGTTTTCTCGTTTTGTTTGTTTTTTGTTTTTCAGCCAGGGCCTCAGACAAGTCGGGCAGATGCTTTGTCCCTGGGCCACATCCCTGGCCTCAAGCTTTGTTCTTAAGTCTTTCATATTTATGGTAAAATACAGGTAATCTCAGGTTGACTTGGTGGGGATGCAGCTCGGTGGTAGAGCACCTCCCCGGCATGCACGGCTCCCTGAGTTCTGTCCCACACTGAATTCCCTCCTCGCTGAGACTGAAATCACTTTTTTTTTTGTTTTTCTGAGAGGGCATCTCGTTGCACAGTTAAGGCCGGCCTTGAACCTCACCGTGTAGCCTGGCTGGCCTCCAGCTTGCTGTGATCTCCTGCCTCAGCCTCCCGCGTGCTGGGATCGCAGGCTCAAATTACATTCCTTTGTAGGCCGCATTTGCTTCTCTGTCCATCCACGTGTTAATATACTTCTTTACTTTGGCAGTACCGGGAGCTGACCCTGCATGTGTGAGACAAGTGCTCTGTCGCTGAGCCACACGCAGCCCCGTGTCCTTCCGATCACCCACAGATGGCTCAGTGCCTGACACGGTGAGGTGCTGTGTGAACAGCTGTTAGGCGGTATTGTTCAGGGGATGGCAAGGAGAAAAGTCTGCACATGTTTAGTACGGACATGACTTTTTGTTGTTGTTGTTGTTGTTGTTGGGCGCTGGGGATCCAACTCAGGGACTTGTGCTTGCTAGCCAAGCGCTCTACCACTGAGCTGCATCCCTAACGCCCTGACACAATTTTTTTCCCAAATATTTTTCATCCAAAATTGGTTGAATCCACAGATTAGGAACCTGAGGATGCAGAGGGAATGGCTGTATCCAAAACTTTTGAATTATTACTATGGAAAATTTTCAACATATGTGAAACCAGAGAGCCAGGAATGGTGGCACATGTCTAGGTAAGCATTTCCTAGACTCAGTATTATGGGAGGCTGAGGTAGGAGGATCGCAAATCCAGTCTGGACATTTAGCCACTTAGCAAGATCCTGTCTCAAAAAATAATAAAGTTCAAAGGATGTGACTCAGTGCAAAGGCCCTGGGTTTAATTCCCCGTATTAAAAAACAAAAAAACAGTCTAAGGCACCCCCTAGTGTCAGCAGACCAATCTGGTTTCATCTATGTTCCTTATTGTCCCACTTGCAAATCCCAGACTTCCCAGACATATTCCACCTACAGCTATTTCAGGATAACTCTCTAAATACAAAGCCTTTTTTTGGTAATGTAACTTCAACGCTGCTATCACAACTAAAGAAATGAACAATAGCCTGTGATCCCAGCACTTGGGAGGCTGAGGCAAGAGGATCGCTGCAAGTTCAAGGCCAACCTGGGCTCCATAGTGAGTTCAAGACCAGCCTGAACTACATAACAAGACCCTGTCTCTAAAAACCAAAACAATGAAGAAACCCAGTACCCATTAAGCAATTGTTCCCCATTTGTCCTTTCCCACCCCTCAACCACCAGCCGTTGGCTCTCTGCCTCTGCCCCTGTGGTGTCAACATGTCCCTCTGTCCTCTACACTCCCTGCGGGTGGCTCTGGAGGCTTGATGGATTCAGGGTTGAGCACGTCAAAGGCAGGACCACATATGTACACGAGGAGGCTCCGAATTGCAGCAGCTCTCTGTTGGGCTGCTAGCAGCTGCTAGCAAGCGTTTCCCAGCTCCATGATCCATTAGAGGTTGCAGAATGGTGGTATTCACAGTCCATCCCTTCTCCATTTCTTTCTGGGATACTTTTTATTTTTTATTTTATTCTATTTGTTTTCTGTACTGGGGAGTGAAACCCAGGGTCTTTGCACTGAGAAACATCCCTGGTCCTTTTTGTTTTGTAATTATTATTTTTATTGTTTTAGATGGGATTTCACTAAGTTGTTAAATTACCCAGGCTGGACTTGAACTTGCAATCCTCCTGCCTCAGCCTTCCAGAGTGCTAGAATTACACTTGTGCATCACCATGCCCAGCTGGAATAATTCTATAAAAAGAAATTTCTTATCTACTATGTAGTGAGCTTGAGACACAGTGTGTAAAAGTCTGCATAGTTCTTTTTTTATTTTTTAATTTTTTTTTAATTTTTAAAATTTTATTTTATTTTATTTTTTGGTGAACTCAGGGCCTTCTGTTTGCAAGGCAAGCACTCTAACCACTGAGCTAAATCCCTAGGCCCCCCCCCCTTTTTTTTAAAGACAGGATCTCACTATATAGTTCAGGCTGGTCTTGAACTCACTATGGAGCCCAGGCTGGACTCGAATTTACAGCAATCCTCTTGCCTCAGCCTCCCAAGTGCTGGGATTTTAGGCATGCACCACCATGTCCAGCTGCATACTTAGTTGTAATTCCTCTTCTTCTTCTCCTCCGCCTCCTCCTGTTCCTCAACTTCTTCCCTTCCTCCTCAGTTTCCTCCTCCTCCTTTTTCTTTCTTCTTTTTTGCAGAACCAGGTTGGACCTAGGAGTGCTCTACCCTGAGCTACATCCCTTGGTCTGTTTTAATTTTTCATTTTGGGCTGGCAATGTAGCTCAGTGGTTACAGTGCTTGCATAGCAGGTGCAAGGGCCTGAGTTCAATCTCCAGCACCAAAAACAAAACAAAACAAAAATTTTTTTCATTTTGACACAGAGTCTGTCTAAATTGCTCAGGTGGGACTCAAATTTGTGACCCTCCCGATGCCTCAACCTCCCTGGTAGCTGGGTTTACAGGTGTGCACCATCACACCTGGCTTTAATCCTTTCCTTTGCTCATTGAATTAGTAGACTTTCCTGTTGCTGGGATCAAAAAAAAAAAAAAAAAAGAAAGAAAGAAAGAAAGAAAGAAAAGAAGAAGAAAGAAGAACCTGACACCTGAAAATCAAAAGAGAGGTTTATATCGATTTATGGTTTCAGAGTGTTCAGTCCATGGATGACTGGCTGCAGGGCAGAAACATCGCAGTGGAAGGGTCTGGCAGAGGAAAGCTGCTTGCCTCATGGCAGGAAGGAAGAGTAGCACAGGAGAAGAGCCAGATAGGAAGGGGCCTGGGCCAGAGACAGTCCCCAAGGTGATGCTCCGGGACCCACTCCTTCCACCGGGCCCCCACCTGAATGCTCATTCAGCTACGAACTTGCCGCCAATGAGGTTAGTGCCTTTCCAACCCAATCGTCTCTCCATGGGTCTCTCAATCCCATCAAGTTGACAATCAAGATTAACTGGCACGCTCATCAATTGTGAGGCCTTTGAGCTGATTCCCAAGTAGCTTTTGATAATGATAAGGTAGGATGTTTTTCAGTCAAGTGTGTACAGGGTAGGCCTGTATGTTGAGTCAGCTTTCTTTTTTTTTTTTTTTTTTTTTTTGAGTCAGCTTTCTACTGGTGTGTCCACTTGGGGACGAGCGTGGGATTGGAGGCAGTATATCTGCAGCAAGTCTTGGCCAGTGCGAGGTTTGGGCATGTCACCTGGAACCCAGGAGCTGGCAATTTGATCCCCAGGGTCATATGTGAATGGTGTGGGGAGGCGGAGCCTCTGGGAAGTGATGAGGATGAGATGGGGTCATTGGGTGGGGACTCGTGATGGCTTCATAGATGAGAAAGAGAGACCCAGGCCAGCACATCTGGCGTCTCCCCATGTGATGCCCTCTGCCAGGTTATGAGGCAGCCAGCAGGTCCTCACCAGACACTAGCACCATGCTTTGGACTTCCCAGACTCCAGAACTGTGAGCTAAATAAACCTCTATTTGGTATAATTTATCTGGCCTCGGGTACTTTGTCATGGCAACAGAAAGTGGACGAAGGCAGCCAGTGCATCTGTGGGTTGGGTTACGAATGAAGCGGACAAATTAGTAAAATATATGGAGGGTGATGGGAATCTGCTTCTTGACATGAGAGAAGGAAATTAGAAACATGGGAAGGGGCTGGGAGTTGGTGTTTTGGTGTTGAATTTGAATTAGGTGTATTGATGTTCACTCATGACTTTAAAAATAGGTGGGTTGAGTTAGAGTTGTGTCTTAGTGATTGAGTGCTTGCCTAGCATGTGAAGGCCCTGGGTTTGATCCCCAGCACTACAAATAAGATAAAATAAAATAAAGGTAGGTGAGCGAATAGATATGTAAATGTCTCTATTTAGGTACATGCATGCATATACATTACAAGGAGAAAGCCATGATTCCATGGTAGCAATGAATACACTGATCTCCCAGAGCTTGATTTCTAAATATCATTCTCGACTAAAAGGAACCAGGGCTCCTTGGAGAAATGGTTGATTCCAGGGAAAAATGCAAGATGGAGTCATCCTGAAACATCTTGTTGAGCCAGTAAGTAAAGGAAGTGCTAAAAGGTGGAATTGGACAATCATCCATTGGCAGCAGTCATACTAATACTTGGTTTAGACAAGAAACGGTGATGGATATTAAATTGGTGGGCAAATATTTGTTGAGAAATAGGATATTTATTTACTTTCAAAATATATTCCCAGAGCTGGGAATTTAGCTCAGTGGTTAGAGTGTTTGCCTTGCTAGCACAAGGCCCTGAGTTCGAACCCCAGCACCAAAAACAAAACAAAACCAAAAAACAACAACAAAAAAAAAAACCCAAATATCTTCCCAGACAGCACTTACTGACAAGTTCAATATGCTAGCCCACACTGGAGAAACTGGCAGGTACCACTTCAACCAAGATAGCCTCATCAGTAAGGAAACATTCACCCTGTATGCATCCCAAGAACACAATATCGTTTCTGTGTTTCCTGCCGCAAATGTGTAATCAAGAGGAAATCTTTGATGAATCATAAAGGCAAGGAAATATTAAGGAATTGTCCCAGACAGGAGACTAAATTAGAGGAATAAAAGCAAAATGCAACATATGAGCCAGAGATAGATTTCAGACCTTTAAAGTCTTTATGGGAAACTGAATGTAATTTGGGGATTTCATGGTAATATTGGCTCTATATTAATTTTCTGATTTTGAAGGTTATGCGCTATGATTATGTGGAAAAGTGTGCTTATATATTTTGTATTAAGTGCTCATGGGATGCCATGCCTATGATTTAATATTCAAAGGAATCAAGAACATAAATAAAAAATAGAGAATCTGGGAAAAGGGTTTACAGGAACTTTATGTATTACTTCTGCAAACTTTACAGAAGTTCAAACTCACTTTAAAATAAAAATTTAAAAATGCTTTGATTTAAACATATCCCATGGGCTGGGAATTTAGCTCAGTGGTTAGAGTGTTTGCCTAGCAAGCACAAGGCTCTGAGTTTGATCTCTGGCACAAAAAAAGCCAAAACAAAACAAATTTAGCTGCATGTGGTGGTGCACACCTGTAATCCCAGGATTTGGGAGGCAGAGGCAGGAGGATCGCCATGAGTTCGAGGCCAACCTGGGCTACATAGTGAGCTCAAGGCCACCGTGAACTACTCTGTCTCAAAAAAAAAAAATTGAGCTAGACATACTGGCATACACCTGTAATCCCAGCACTCTGGGAGGCCAAGGTAGGAGGACTGCAATTTCAAATCAAGTTTGAAGAATTCAGCCACTTAGCAATACCCTGTCTCAAAATTAAAAAAATTAAAAATTAAAAAAGGGCTGAGAATGTAGGACAGTGGTAGAGCACTTGTCCGGCCTGTGAGAGACCACGGGTTTGATCACCACTACAAAAAAATCATATTTATTCAGAAATTAATTGCAATAAGAACTCACATGGCATTGTAGACCATGTGCGTTTTCAGAGGGGTTGAGAGAAGAGAAAGTTTCAAAGTCAAAATGAGGAGGCTTACATAAATTATTTTGAATCAATTATCTATGGCTACCAGGATCAATAGCACGAGTGGTATCAGCCCAAGACTATACAGATGATTTGGGGGCACGACCTTGCACAAGTATTTTTGTGTAAGGCTGCAATGTCTGTCGAGTCTTGTGTGACAGTTCTTGCCTGAAGCACGCTTAACTTCCCGGGGTTATTTTGTATTCCTGCTGTTGTTTTTAGGCTTGGCAAAAGCAACTCTATTTTGTTCCCGATAACTTTCATCATCCATGAGTAATCTTTATAAAATGTTATGATTTATCTTTCCGTTTAAAAAATATAAGCTGGTGTGACACAACAGAATTCAACAAATGCAGGGTAGGAGGGGGAGAGGGTCCTGGGCAATTTTCCCATCTGTCTCAGGATCTGGGTATATTCCCGATGCTCTGCGCACTACTCTTTCCTCCTCTCTTCTCCTAGGTAACCTCTATGCCTGTCTTTTAAAAACATTAAAAATATAAATATCAGTCGGTGTTTGCAGTACATAATGGTCATACCGGTCGTGGCGAGTTGGTACACGCACATAACACGTCTTAGTTCTCCCTTATAGCCTCTTCCCTTCCACGATAAGCTCTGTTCGCTACATTTTTGAAGGGCTGTATCGCATGAACGAATGAATTATGAATGCATGGTGTTCGTTGGCTTTAGGCTCCTCTACTGTCCCCAACCTCACTAGACCGCTGTGAAAAGTGATCACACGATCTCTCCCTCCCCTGAGACTCATGAGAAGCGCGAGGGAGGTGACGAACACTTACAAATCACTTGGCAAGTGTCAAGTTGAATTCTGCAGCGGTTTTATTTACTTAAAAGCCCTGGCGATCTGCGGGCTTCAGAGACGCCCAAGCTCGGGATGGGGGCGGGGCCCGGGTCTGGGGGCGGGGCCTGGACGCGGCGGGGCGGAGCCAACAGCTGCGGCGCAGCTAGTCTCGTACCGCCCAGGACGTCCCCGTCGCCTCCGACTACGCCTCTTAGGGCGGGACTTGCGTGCCGATTGGCCAAGACCGGGAAAAGACGGTCGCCATTGGTTCGCGGCGCTGTCGCCTCGGCGGGCGGTGCCCGGACGCAGGTACCAGCCGGAGCGAAGAGAGCGGCGCTGACGGGCCGGGCCGGGACCCGGGCCGGGACCCGGGCCAGGGCGAACGGCGGGGCCTGCGCGGCCGCCCGGCCCGGCCGCGGAGCAGGTAGGCAAGAGACGACGGTTAGGGCCGGAGGACGCAGGTGGGTCCCGATCCCGGGTTCGAGGCCCGACTCGGCCCCCGGGCTGGACAGCCCGGCTCGGACCCGTGGCCTTAGCCTTCCTGGGGCCGCAGGGACCTCAGTGTCCACCTTTAGGGCGACGGGAGATCTGTGGGCCTCGGCACCCAGGAGGCGCCTCTCTGACCTCGGTTTCCCCGTGTGTGAAACTGGGTCACCCCGGCTCCAAGCCGATCCTGGAGGTGGCCGATGAGGACAGCGCCTGTCACACAGTAGGCTGTCGATGAGTGACTGACGGCCCTCCCTGTCCTCCTTCTCTGCCTGGAAAACAGTAAATGCTGTATTGTCACCAGCCGGGAACTGTGCACAGAGCTGCCGAAACAGTGCACCGGGCTGCGGTGGGGCTCGAAACAGAATTTTGTATGTTTAGCTCGTTTCTTCAGCCTTCTGAGACTCAGCTAGATGGACAAGGCACTAAAAAATTCCCATCAGACAGGAGAGGAAGAGGAGGTCAAAGCTCAGAGAAGTCAAGTTTCTTGCCCAGGGCCACACAGCAAATAAGGAGGACAGCTGGGATCAGAACCTAGATTCTGAGGCAGGACTTTGGAAGCACACTGCAAAGCACAGAGCAGCCTCTCTGGAATGAGTGAAGAAGCCTGAATGCATTTTTTGCTTGTTTGTTTGCTTATCTTGAGACAGGGTCTTGCTATTTAGTCCAGTCCAGCCTTGAACTCACTCTGTAGCCCAGGCTGGCCTCAAACTCATGGTGATCCTCCTGCCTCAGCCTCCTGAGTGCTGGGATGACAGGCATGAGCCACCATGCCCGGAAGGCTGCACATTTATCCTAAATAATAACAGGATTTACTGAGCACCTTCTGCGTTCCAGGTAGAGATTGTGTAGCCTCCTGTCAGACCATCCCAATGGCTCTGCAAGTGATGATGGTAATTATAACAAGAGCTGATATTTATTGATTTTTAAATATTTACCAATGTATGACTTGGGTATCATTATGACCCCCATTTTATGCATGAGAACATTGAGGCTGGAGGTGAAGCAGCTACTTGAGATGACGCTGTGGGAGTTAGGTCCTCAGTCCTCTTCAGTGTATTGTGCTGGGCGGGCATGGCAAGGATCGCGGTCCCAAGCGGACAGTCCACCAGCACATTTGACAAAGGAAATAGACAAGGTCCAGAGACGTGAAGAAACTGGAACCAGGGTACGGTCTGAGTGACAGAGCTGGGATTTAAAGAATTTAGGTCTCTAGAGGCCAAGACCGGTCCACTGGCCTGTGTGAGTTCAATCCTAGCGTTATCCCTTCTTGGCTGTGTGACCTTGGGCAAGTAGATGTCTGTCTCTGAGCCTCAGCCTCCTCACGGGTCAAACAGGAGGAATGATTGGGCCGGCAGGTTTGTTGTGCAGACTCAACGTCATGCAACTCCTGGGCACTGGGCTGAATTTGCCCAGGGCAGCCCCAGAGTTTAAGTCCAGTCAGTGACCTCCCTATCTTGTGGCCAGTTCCAAGTCTGGCCTCTCATGAGCCTGGCCTGTGTGATGTGCATGGACTTTGTAGCCTCAGAGCCCCAGATACCGTCCGGGGGAGTGGCCTGGCTGGGGTCTGGGGCTCACAGGGTCTGGCCCGCCAAGCCTGTTCTTACATGGGATCGGGGCTGAGACGGGAACACAGCAACAGAGGCTACAGATGCGGTGCCAGACACAGGGCTGTGCTGGGGACTGCAGTGAGCCGTGGGCCAAGGTCCCTCCTTCCCAGAGCTCACCAGGCAGCGGGAAGATGGGCCTGGAGGAGAACAGATACAGCGTTTCAGAGTAATGTGGACGTTAGTGGCATTTTAGCAGAATGACCAGCAAAGCGTTCTCCCTGGAGGTGACCTTTGAAGGGGTTACTTAAAAGAGGCCTTTGAGTTCGATGAGATGATTAACACGTAGGCAGATTGCTTGGCGCGGTCCCCGTCCTGAACAGACTTACGTGCGCCTGGCATTAGCAGAGTTCCCAGCAGCCCCACCCGCCTGGTATTGAACATACAGAGCTGTGATGAGTCTTATGACGCCCAGTTATTTGCAGAAAGGCTGAGGCTGACGCTTGGACTTCCTTCTGTCCACATTTGGGTCAGAGGCTTCCCCGCCGACCTCTGAGCTAGGCATTCTGGTCGCAGGTGCTCAACAGGGACAGCGGCCGTCATGAGGCGGCAGGGCTGGCCACTGCCCGCTGGACGTTATCTCAGGCATCCAGCCTTCCTCCGGGCTCCTCCTGCCTTTGGCTGATACCTGCTTATCTGGCCTCCAGTGGCCCAAATGGGGAGGCCTGCTGGGCATGTTCAGTTTCTGGCTGAGCTGTTCAGGAGGCGCCGATCTGTTGGCATGTTGCCCTGGTGCAAAAAAGTTAGTTAATCAATACTTCACACTGCTTTTGCTCTCTCTTCAGGTCTCAGATTTTCACTGGTGGGATTGGTAGAAATTTACTTGGAAAACTGGGTGTGGTCATCCCAGCGCTGGGGAGGCGAGGCCAGCCTGGGCTAGATAGTAAGACCTTGTCTCAAAACCAGAACCAAAACAAAAGCTGACTTGGAGGGGACACTTCAGGCCCCCTTACTGGGAGTTTCTGAACACCATACAGGTTGTTGCAGGCTCTGGACCTTAGCTTTGGGGGACAAAGTTGGAGACAGAGATCCTTATGGGAGAGCCCTCTTGCTCTAAAGGAATTTGGGAAGCCTGCTGGCTGGCTCTGGGCCGGGGGGAAGAGGCCAGCACGGCCCCTTTTACTGAGCAGACCCAGGCGGAGGGCAGAATCCTGCTGTAGCCGCCCAGCCGGCGGAACTGGGCTCCTATCCCTATAATCTCCCCCGGGGACCAAACCCCACTTGAGCAGCTCCCCTGCTCGGACAGAAGCTGCCTCTGTCCTCCCCAGCAGGGCCACTTCCTTCATGGGCTGAGGTTTCAGGGTGCGCAGCCTGACAGTGGCCGCACCAGAAGCGTCAGGGTGATTCACTGCTGCAGTCTGCGAGGCTGAGTTGCTGGCTCTGGTCGCTGCGGCCCAAGGCCGCCTCCTTCGCCCAAGCCTGGCCCGGGAGTCCTGAGCTGGCACAGCATGGTTCTGGCCCACCCTGGACGGAACCGAGCACGGGACCTGTTATGTGGAGCGTGCTCAGGAGCAGCCAGATGTTTTTCCTGCATCTGGAAGGATGATGTGGAAGGGGAGGGGATGGGCTTGTGTGACTTTTCTTTTTCTCTCTCTCTTTTTTTTCGTGTTGGGAATCAAACTCATGGCCTTGTGCTTGCAAGGCAACCACTTGAACTGCTGAGCTAAATCCCTAGCCCCTCTTTTTTTTTTTTTTTTTTTAAAATCAGAGTCTCACTGTGTAGCTCAGGTTGGCCTCGAGCTCCTGGCGATCCTCCTGCCTCAGCCTCCCGAGTGCTGGGATGACAGGCATGCGCCACTACACCCAGCTTCTTAGCCTTCTTTTAAAATTTTATTATTTACTTATTTTTTTCTTTTTCATTTATTTATTTTTGTTTACTTATTTGTTTTGACAACAAGTTCTTGGTAAATTTCCCAGGCTGGCCTTGAACTCTCAACCCTCCCAGTTTAGGGCCCGCCCTCCCCCACAGTAGCTGGGCCTGTAGGCGGCATCTGGCTTACGTGGCTTTTCTTAGAAGGGTGAGAGATAACATAACCTGAACCCATACTGTCTGCCAGACATGGGCTAAGTTGTATGTGTGCTCCCCCAACAAAGCCCCATTTAACAGATTTGGTAAATGGAGGCACGTCCTTGTCTGTGGTCCCTGGAGCACAACGCTCACTAACTTTGCCCTTACTATGTCTGCCTGTCTCACCCCAGGCTCCTGGGACCATGGGCCTTGGGCCCTGAGGACACAGGGCTGCCTGTGGCCATGACGACAGGTGACTGCTACCACCTCCCTGGCTCCCTGTGCGAGTGCTCAGGCAGCCCTGCCTTCTCCAAGGTGGTGGAGGCCTCGGGCCTCGGGCCTCCGCAGTACGTGGCGCAGGTAACTTCGAGGGACGGCCGGCTCCTCTCGACCGTCATCCGGGCCTTGGACACACCAGGGTGAGTGAGGCCCAGCGGTGCCTGGACTTTGTCCCTTTTCCCTCTGGGCTAAATGACTTCCTGCCGGTCTGGGGTCAGAAGTCCAAGCTGTGAGCAAGAGCGAGGCCAAAGCCCAAACAGTAACCACAGTGCAGAAACAGCACCAGGGTGGCCGGGTCTGCTTCTTCGGAGGAAGCCCGAGTTCTAGTCATTATGCAGAATCTGGAAGTCATGTGTTGGCCAGCAACTCACACTTCAGAGAGGATTTATTTTAGGGTTTTTTAAAATTTTTTGTTTATTTGGGCTCTTTTGGGGGAGGTGCCGGGGATCGAACTCAGGGCCTTGTGCTTGCTAGGCGAGTGCTCTACCACTGAGCTAAATCCCCAGCCTTAGTTTTTTTTTTTTAAACAAGTTCTCACTAAATTGCCCAAGCTGGGCTCGAACTGGGGATCCTCCTGCCTCAGCCTCCCAGAGTGCCGGGGTTACAGGTAAATGGCTATACGAGGAACAAATAGGAGCACAGGTTGTGTGCCCAAGCACCTGGCTCAATTCTTCCGGGGGTGCCTCCCTTCCTCTCTGAGTGGCCCCAGGCAAGTCACCTCCCTGCCATATCTCTAAAACAGGGACATGGTCCTAATCAGGTTTTTCTGATAGAACAATGACCCGGTCCCCAGAAAGTAAGAATTGCCATCTCTCGAGCATTTGATAAAGGTACAGATGTCCCTTGATTGATAAGGGTCCACATCCCAGTGAGCCCATTGCAAGCTGAGAACACCATCAACCGAAAATACGTACATCAGAGCTGGGCCTGGTGGCGCACGCCTGTGATCCCAGGGTTTAGGAGGCTGCAGTGGGAGGATCGCTGTGAGTGTGAGGTCAGCCTGGGCCACATAGTGAGACTGTCTCAAAAAAGAAAAGAAAACAAAACAAAAAATCAGGCCTTACATTTGCCTCTCATTCCTCGGGCACGTGGCAGAGACGGGGAGGGGCAGAGAGGTCTAGACCGAGACACCTGCGGGGGTCAGCTGGCCACCAGCACTCTGGGAGGCTGTGACAGGAAGATTGCAAGTCCAAGTTCAAGCCCAGCCTGAGAAACCTGGTGATTTAGTGAGTTCCTGTCTCAAAATGAAAAAGTAAGGTTAAAAAAGGGCCATAGATGTAGCTCGGTGCAGAGGCCCTGGGTTCAATCCCCAGCACCAAAGAGGAAGGCCCAGGAAGATCCACGTGGGCAGATGGGGTCTCAGGCGCTGTCTCTGGCCGCAAGTGCACCTGTCCTCTAAGCTGCAGCCTTTTCCGCTGGCCTGTCCCCTGCTGCCCTCTTCCCCAGGACGTCAGTTTCCTTCCTTACTCTCTTTATTTCTTCTTTCCCTGCCCTTGGAATGCTCTCCGGGCAGCCCCGCCCCATGTCCCTGGCATTTCCTTTTTCTCTGTGTCCTTTGTGCAATTTTGCTGCCAGAATTTCCCCGGCAAGGCCCACTTCTCTTGCTCATTGTTGGGGAGGAAGCAGAGTAGCAGCCGAGGGTGCTCAGGCGAGACTTCCCGGGTTTCATTTCTGTTGTTGTCGTTTGTTTTTTTTGAGATAGGGTATCACTGTGTAGCCCAGGCTGGCCTTAAACTTGCAGCGATCCACTTGCCTCAGCCTCCTGAGTGCTGTGATCACAGATATGTGCCACCAGGCCCAGCACTTCGTGGGTTCCTATCCTGGTTCTGCGGGCTCTTGGCTGTGCAAACTTGCACAAAGTGGCCAAGACGCCTCTACATCTCAGTCTTACTCTCTGTAAAGTGGGGGCCAAAGAGCACCTTCCTCACAGGCTCATTGCAAGCATCTACATCAGTACACACTAAGCGCTCAGTAAAGTTCTTCTGGATGCAGCGGTCTGTGTCTGTAGTCCCAGCCACTCATGAGGCTGAGGCAGGAGGACTGCTGGTAGTTTGAGGCCAGCCTGGGCTACCTAGTGAGTTCAAGGCCAGGTTGGACTGCATAGCGAGACCCTGTCTCAAAAACCAAGTGTTCCTGGGTTTCCCAGAGCCTGCACTTCCTCTGGGTTCTCAGCATTCCCGTTGCCCCCGCTGGATTCCGGAGCAGGAGTCCTTTCCTGTGAATTGCCTGTGGAGAGGGGCGGGACCCTGGTAGGGATGGGAAGAGCACCCAGCAGCCCAGGCAGGGGAGCAGGCATGCGTGGTCTCTCGGGCTCCTCCAGAGCACCAGGCCCCACCCTGCAGCAAAAAAGCCTGAGAAAAGGAAAGAAAACAGTTTCCGAGGGAAAGGCGCGCTTTATCTGGAAGGCAGCTTCCTCTGCCTGCTCCCGGCAGCCTCTGCTTCAGGAGCAGAAATGTCTGGAAAACAATGAGTCACGGCTGGGAAGCCGGCTGCGCAGGCCACACCTCCCGCCTCCTGCCTGAGCTGCCGGGAGGACCCGGGCCCTTCCCCAGGCAGCCCCGTGGATGGTTTTTCTGTCTGCTTTCCCCTCGCAGGGGCGGAGGAGCAGGTGAGTGACTCTGCCGCACAGGTTCGCAGGCAGAGCGGCCTTCAGGAGGGGCTCGATCCAGGGCTCTGGGGCCTGCCATAAGTCTGCTCTTCTCTGTCCCTTCGCCCCTCCATGCTCTCTGTTGACCTCGCTCAGAGGCTTGAGGCAAAGCCCATGTGGCTCGCAGCAGCTCTGGGCTGATGTCAGCCTTGCTGTTTTGCTGTTTACTGGGAAAAATTTTCAGAAATTGGAAAAAAAAAAAGCTGGATGTGGTGGTGAAGGCCTATAATCCTAGCACTGGGGAGGCTGAGGCAGGAGGATCGTCAGGAGTACGAGGCCAGCCTGAGCTCCATAGACTCTGTCTCAAAAAGCAAAACGAAACAAAACACACAAAAATAAAGAAGGAAAAAAGAAAATAACTTGATTATCGGTGGACCTGATTGTGTCACAGAAGCCCTCCTCTGAACTGGTTCCCATAGTGTGGGCTGTGTGCTATTCTTTTGGTCAGGTTTGAGGTCACCTGGGTATCACCAGCCCCACATTTGTCCTAAGGACCAAGAATTGAGAATGGCTGTTTGCCCAGGGTAATCGGGATGGTACTGTAGGGAAGAGGAAAGGACACTGGGGAGGCAGGTACACAAGAGGCTCTCCGAGTCTAAAATGGTGCCACAGGAGGCCTGCAGAGGCAGCACCTCGTTCGCCCTGTGGGAGCTTGAGGAGACTTTTGAAAGGACAGGACATTTGGACCTGGGCTTTGAAGGTTGAGTAGGAGTTCGCCGACACAGGCCGGTGAAGCAGGAAGCCCAGTCATCGCTCACAGGTCTTCTCTCTGTCTCTAGTGACTGTCCCTTCTGCCGGATCTGCCACGAGGGTGCCAATGGCGAGAGCCTGCTGTCTCCCTGCGGCTGCACTGGCACGCTGGGTGCTGTGCACAAGAGCTGCCTGGAGAAGTGGCTGTCGTCGTCCAACACCAGCTACTGTGAGCTGTGCCACACAGAGTTCGCGGTGGAAAAGCGGCCCCGGCCTCTCACAGAGGTGCGGAGGAGGCTCTGAGGGGTGCGGTGGGGGGCAGGGGTGGAACTGCCTGGAGGGCACCTCTCGCCTGCCCCTGGATGGCCCCTGCTTCCCAGTGTGATCATCTCAGTGGTGCCACCCGGGAGGCTGAGGCAGGAGGGTCACAAGTTCAAGGCCACCCCGGGCAATTTAGTGACTTAGGAAGACACTGTCATAAAATCAAAAATAAAAACGCGGGCTGAGGATGCAGCACAGTACCAAGGCCCTGGGTTCCATCCCCAGTACTGGAAGAGAAAAATCGCTGTCTCACTCGCGAGTATTTTGTGTTTTCTCCAGGCCGCCCAGTGTTGTGTCTGGTGCGGGGGCCCTGCCACCCACAGTGCACATGGCTGGTGCCCGTGGAGATTAAAGTCTTGGCAGTCACCGAGGCACTTGGTGGCAGGGAAGGAAGCTGCTCAGGCTGAGTTTAAACTTGTGATCCCCCTGCCTCAGCCTCCCAGAGTGCTGGGGGCACGGGCATGCGCCGCCACGCTCAGCCAGCTTGGCATTTTAGTGAGGTGCGGATAGCTGGAGAGTGTCAGGTTCGAGGTGGCTGTGGGCCACACCCCGGCACTTAGACTGCAGCCTGAGTGTGACGGTTGGCACCGAGACAGTGCGGGGCCAGGCTTGGCGGGTGTCCCTCCCTGCTGGCCTGGCACGGTGGAAGAGCCCTGGCCCAAGGGAGCCGGGCTCTGAGGACAACAGCAGCGCCCAGGTCCGGGCCCTGCCCGTACCCGTCCTCCCCTTTCTCTGAGCCCACACACTGCGCCTGTCCAGGCCTCCCTTGCCTACCCCAGGGCCTTTGCACCTGCCGCTCCCATGGCCTGGAGTGCTGCCTCTGGGCTCCATGCCCCAGCTCTTCTGCTCCACTCGTTCTCCCGGCCAGGCCTTCCTGAGTAGCGCTCCTTCTGTGCCTCCCCACTCGTGAGAGGGCAGCAACCCCTCCCGCTCTCTGAGACTGTGTGAGCAATGTCTTCACCTCAGTCCCTCAGGCTGAGGCCCAGACAAGATGTCCTAGATTCTAGTTCCTACTGGTTCATAGGTCACAGGTGGAAAATCCCTTATCTGACATCCTTGTGATTGAATTTTTTTTTTTTTTTTGAGACAGAGTCTCGCCATATATTTTAGACTGTCTTTAAACTCACTATGTAGTCCAGGTTGGCCTTGAACTCGCAAAGATCCTCTTGCCTCAGCCTCCCCAGTGCTGGGATTACAGGTGGGCACCACCATGCCTGGCTTTGAATTTTTCTTTTTTTGTGTGTGTGCTGGGGATCGAACTCAGGGTCTTGTGCTTGCCAGGCAAGTGCTCTACCGCTTGAGCTAAATCCCCAGCCCTTTTATTTTTTTATTTTTTTTGGAACATTTGCATGTGCATAATGAGCTATCCTGGGACTAGGATCCAAGTCTAAATAGGAAATTCATTTCTGTTTCTTATACACCTTACATACTTAGCCTGAGGTTAATTTTATACAATGTTTCAAATAGTTTTGGACATGAAAAATAGTTTTATGGTGTGGAATCTTCCACTGTGGCCTCAGGTTGGTGATCAAAAAATTCCGTATTTTTAAACCGGGTATGATGGTGCACGTCTGTCGTCCCAGCACTAGGGAGGCTGAGACGGAGGGATCGCTGTGAGTTCGAGGCCAGCCTGGGCTACATAGTGAGACCTTGTCTGAAAAAACAAACAAACAAAACCACCAAAAACCAAGAAGAGATGGAGCGGGAAAAAAAGAAGGGATGGAGGGAGGTGCGGCAGAGGGCCGCCCCCAGCCGCCCTGCCCTCCCCTTCTGCCTGCAGTGGCTGAGGGACCCGGGGCCGCGCACCGAGAAGCGCACGCTGTGCTGCGACGTGGTCTGCTTCCTGTTCATCACGCCGCTGGCCGCCATCTCGGGCTGGCTGTGCCTGCGCGGGGCCCAGGACCACCTCCGGCTGCACAGCCGGCTGGAGGCCGTGGGGCTCATCGCGCTCACCATCGCGCTCTTCACCATCTACGTGCTCTGGACGCTGGTGAGTGGGCCTGGCCTGGGTGGGCCAGGGCGGGAGGCCGCAGCCTGAGCAGAGAAACCAGGAGAGGGCAGGTGAGCATCGCGGGAGCCCTGGAGTTGAGGCCAGTCTGGGCAACACAGTGAGAGCCCGGTTCAGTCACTTTCTTATTGCCAACACAAAACCCCCGACACCCACAAGCTAAAGGAGTAGACCTTTACTGTAGCTCACAGTTCATAGAGGTTTCAGTGCATAGCTGGCTCCAAGGCAGACAGCATGGCAGGGGGGTGGGAAGAGTCTAGGGCAGGGCTGGGGCGAAAGAGTCCAGGGCAGGGCAAGGCAGGGCAGGAGGGAAACAGTCCAGGGCAGGGCAGGAGGGAA
>PVJO010016149.1:0-42886 GCA_004026905.1 Hystrix cristata | reverse complement strand
AACGATAGCCCAGCACATGGACAGGTCCCAGGGATTAGAACAGAACATCTCTGGTGGGACACTTGTGAAATTCTGCCTACCACAGCCTCCTCAACTATGCCAATCTTTTTTGAAAGGCAAATCTTCATGCCTTTTTTTGAAGGCTTTTTTTTTTTTTTTGTGTGTGTGTGTGTGTGGTGCCAGGGATCGAACTTTTCAAAGGCTTTTTAAGGAGCACATTCATGCCTTACTTTATCAGATGCTTACCCACTTTGAGCAAACTCTCACATGTGGCAAAATAATTTGTACATCGATGAGAACTACCCTTTCCCATCATAATGTCTCTCAAACTATCTAACACTGCAAGTGGTCTGCTGGAAAAGGCTCCTACCACCTCTCGAGAGCTGATAACTAAGTGTGGAGGGATTTTGCAAGTTAGCTGTTAAACCACTAGGAGCTTGAAGTTGACTCTAGTGAGAGTCTTTCATCATGGCAGGTAAATGGTCCATGTCCCTTTTTGCTCCCAGAGAGCTGCTTACCTGCTCACCATTGGATGCAGCCCTTTTGGGTTATCTCCTTGGCCTCCTGCATGCAGAAATCCTTTCCAGTGACTTTTTCATCATAGTTACCATCTCATTTTTTAGTAGCACAGCAATGGGTAATCCCTCACTTATAAGCCAGTTCATCACACCGGTATAATGACACATGGCAGAGTTAAAGTTCACATCCATGAGATTTCCACCAGTGGTCTTTGTCTTTTGGAAACAGCACTTATGACAGTCCCAGGACCCTTGGAGTAGGTGCCATCCATCCCAGGAGATGTCTCTCCTCTGTATCCACACATGAGATCCCAGCACTTAGAAATGTAGTCTTTGGAGCCACATTCTCAGTGTTGAAATCCCTGCTCTGCCACTTATTTAGCTTTGACTTTGGGCAAGGCTCTTAACTTCTCTGGCCCTCTGGTAGCTCATCTGTGGGAAAAGAGATAAAAGTTGGACCTACCTCCCAGGTTGTGATGAAGACTAAATGTAATAATATATGCAGAGAGAACAGCACTGGCCTATACCTACCCATACTTACCTCTGAGCTTTGTGGTGAAGTTTGCCCTACTTAATATAAGTGTTTAGAACCATGTCTGGAAAAAGGTAAGCAATATAAAATATTGCAAATTAAGTCAAATGGTAGCTTCTGAATTTTTCTAGCCCCTGTTTAGTTGCCTTCTTATCACTGAGACACGATACCCAACATGCACAGCATAAAGGAGGAGCGGTTTAATTTGGCTCATGGTTTCAGGGGATTCATGGTAGGCTGGCACCAAGGCAGGAACATCATGGAAGAAAGACACGGCAAAGCAAAGATGCTCAATTAGTGGCAGCTGGGAAGCAGAGCAGAGGAACAGTGCCAGAGGACAGGACAAGGGACTAGACCCAAGGCCACAGCAGTGTGACAAACCCAGACACATCCAGACACGCCCAGAAATGTGTTCCACTGGTCCTCCAAGAGGGATTCCAAGGCCAATCAAGTTGACACTCCACCCTAAACATCATAGCCCCTCTCAAAATCTAGTGTCAGAATTGACCTAATTAGCCTAGCCTTTGGCTAAAATTCTAGCTTTCTGACACTAGTATTTGAGCAGCTGCTTCCCTTTCCTTAAATTCGTAATACACCCAGAAAGACTTCTCCAGGGAGTCGTGGTCATGGACTAAACACACTGACAGACCCTCGGAGCATGTTAGAATTGCAGCATCTCAGGCCCCAACCCAGATCCACTGAGCCAGAATTGACAAGATGCCCGGGTGGTTCCTGTGTGCATTAAAGTCGGAGAAGTCTTGTTTTGGGAGACCTCACGACACGTTTATTTTTAAGAGAAAATCATTGGAGACATCCTAAACCTTCTCATGAGACAGGAACCTTTTCTTCAGACTTTGGCCAGGGCCTGGGTGGATGGGGCAATGTTGGGCCATTAGGCTACAGTGAGGGTGGGGGCCTCTGCTCAGGTTCACAGAGTCAGAAACCTGACTGAGGAAGAGATGGAGCTTCTGGTGCTCAACCAAGAAGACAAAGACCATAAAGAAAAGAACCCACAAGAGATGTGAGACTTCTAGAAGCTTCCAGGGAAAGGTACCCAGTTCCTCAGCCCCTCCGAGCTTCCCTGGCCTTCAGCAGCAAGGATGTGTTTCCAAGCGATAAGAGGAGCCCTTCTTGATATGGCAAAGGAATCCAGGGGGAGGAAGTTATGGAGTCAGAAGCCCAGCCTGTATTTAGAGATTATTTGTATTTCCACCATGGGAGGGCCTAAGGGCTAGGGAGCCACCTACTCACAATATCATGCAGGGACAGACCCACTTAGTTCTGCCTGTGCGGCCTGAATTTCAGGGCAGAGAGTGGGGTTTCCATGGTTCCCGTGTGGCTGCAGCAGCTGGGGAATGGCACTCAGACTTTACCCACCTGATTGTAAGAAATAATAATAAATATCAGAGGAGCAGGGACACGTGCTAAACCCACAGCAGTGCTGCTTACTTGCTAGCTCTTGACTGTGGGAAATTTACTTAACCTCCCTGAGCATTTGTTTTGTCATCTTTAAAATGGAAGTAATAACAAGACCTATGTTAACAGCAGAAGTAAAGATGAAATAAGAAAGTTTTTTCATGGTGCCAGATACAACGTAAACATACATGTATCTCTGGTCCCTTCCTTCCTGTAGAAAGTGAAACTCACAGGGTTTCCCTCCACTGTGTCATTCGTTCATTCAACTAAATAAATGCTGTTTCCTCCTCTTTCGTTCTAAAGGAACTCAACAGTTAAGAACTGGTCCCTTTGCAGCACCCTGAGAAGAAGCCTGGTTTGAACTTGAGTGTCCTCCACACCCAAGAATGATCTGAGAGGCCAGCCCGGCCTCCTGGGAATGGTTTTCCTAATCTTCCCTGCACTGTTGGCGTGGGGTCTCCTGGGAGCTTCTTTTCAAAGAGGCTCAGACATGTCTAAGCTGGGAGCGCCTTGTGAATTTGTACCTCCTTCACCTGGCACAAGCCCCACAACCTCTGACTACATTGTTGCCCAAGAAATAGCTGCTCAGGGCTACTCCTCATGCAGATCACAGCCACTGAGCTGGAAGGCGGAGGTGGGAGTAGGGGCTGTAGGAGTCACGGATCCTTACCTGAGTCAGTGAGTTAGTTTCTGGCTGTTGGACGGATCTTACGCAGAGTGGACATAGGTAGTAGATTTAAGTAAGCTGAGGGCATAGGCTAGTTGATACTAATCTTCCAGCCTGTTTGTCCCCCCGAGAGTCCATAGGCATGTCATCAAGTAGCCTTCAAAATATCATTTGTCCCTCATTATGTATTTTTGCTGCGAAAAAGGGAGCAGATTCACTTCAGAAGTCTGAGGTGTGTTAGAAATTCGCCAGTAGTCACTCGGCAAGTCCTGACAAGGGCCTCCTGTGTGCCAAGCCCTATGCTGGGCACCAGGGCCACAGCGACAAGACAGCCATGTCCCTTGTCCTCGCAGGGCTTATATGCAAATGGGGACAGACAGTAAACGAGTTCATCATTGGCTAACTGCAGGCAGGGTTAGCAGACCAGCAAGACCAGATGGAGTAACGGGACAGAGGCAACCCGTGCTGGGGAGGCGTGTCCTCGAGACAAGGCAGCCGCGGAAGGCCTCTCTGGAAGGTGGTATCTATGAGAAGGCCCAGTGGACGAGGAGAGGGCAGAGGGGACAGCAACAGCAGTGCCTGTGAGGGGGGAGCAGCTGATTTGAGGCACAAGAAGATCACTGTGCCTGAGACCCAGAGCAAGGGGAGCCCGTGGTGACAGGGTCGGGAGGCCAAGGACAGCTGATCCACGCGAGCTCCACTGGCCATGGCATGCGCTCAGCATCAGTCTGCACTGTGGGAGTGTGGTGGGATGGGGCTGCATTTTAATCCACAACACTGGCTGTAATGCGGGGCGGGGATTGAAGAAGGAGAGCAAAATCAGGGACATGAAAGAAAACCTTTTAGGAAGCTAAGGGAGAGGCAGTAGTGCTCTGACCTTGGTAGAAGAGGACAAGGTCATGTGTTGGAGGCTGAGTGGGAGGTAGAGGAGCTGGGATGAGGGCAAAAAGGAATCGGGGTAATTCAAGATTTAGGGCTTAAGCTATTTGGTAGATGATGGTGCTACTGACTGAAATGGGGAGAACAGGTTTGGAAAGGGAACTCAAGACCTGGCTGGTGACTCTTACTAAATTTAAATGTTCTTACAGCCTCATTTGAGACGAGCAGAAGTGAGAACTTTTCCAGTTTTCAGGAGCTGGAAGGAATTTCTTTAGCCTCCAGGCAGGGTAACACCGTAAGTCCAAACAGGCAAGATGCTTCACCGTGAATGATCTCAGTGAGGGAATCCCACACCCTGCCCGCTCCACTCACCCCACAGGTGCCTCCCCTCCCCTCATTAACCTGAATTCCTGTGGCTGCTATTCATGCCTGTCCTTGTTTTTCTTGTCCTCAACTAAGATGTTCGATAAACATCAAAATAAGCCCAAGCACTGCTGTGTCGTCTGACTCGTGGTCTGTGCTACCCAGAGCTTGTTGCTGACTGGAGCAGAGGCCAGACTTCAGGAGGCGGTGAGAGGCACTTTCTGTTTCCACTCATAGCAATGCAAACCCTCTAATAACCCACTCGGGATCCATCGTTCTGTTTTGTCCAGCCCTTTCTTTACCTGACTTGTTTCCATCCTATACTCCCTCCTGGGTCACCAATTCTATTTATTGATTTCCCCTGATTTTCTGACTTAATGGCTGGAGACAATAAGATTCCCTTACATATTATTCTCAAACTACCACACTAGATAGAGTCATTATTACTCTTAGTAATAATGGTTGCTATTTATTAAACACTTGAGAATACACATCCTGCTAAGAGATTTCTATGCATTATCTCACGAAGTGAGTATTATATCATTCCATTTTATACAAGACTTGGAGAACTTTTAGCAAGTTGCCCATGATCACCCAGTTGGTGAGTTTGGAGGAAAGATGTCAACCCTGGTCCTCAGTTTCCACTCTTGGAGGAAGGAAAGCCGAAGTGCTGTGGCTTTCAAGGATGCACAGTCATGCCATCTGTGATGTCCAATCAGGGCTGTGACCAGGTGTGTGTGCCCAGTGATGCAGGTGGAGTCTTTGTCTCTGTAATCAGGCGGACAGTGGGGACCAGAGTGTTCTAGTAACTGCTGTAACATTATCTTCAGGAGCGCTGAACCAGATCTGACTCTGCAGGATTTGCAGTGTGGACAACAAAGGCTCTGCAGACGTCCAGCCAAAGCTGTGATGGTGACTTGGGAAAGCTCAGGGGAGCAGAGAGGCTATCCCAAGACATACCGTAAAGATATTCCTACATTATGTAAGAGTAAAGGGAGAAGCTGAAGGCCTCGGCCTCCTCCACAAAGGACGCAGGGAGCAGAGCGTGGAAGGGGGGTGCCTGTGGGGGCAGATCAGGGCTCCCACTGAGGTCTCTCTGTGCTCTTTGCTGCAGGGTGGCTCAGCTCCACGCCCTGCTGTCAGCAAGGCCTCCTGCTCTCCAGGAGAGGCCACGCTATCCTGGCTGCCATCTGCTCTCGAGATGTCCCCCAGTTAAGCAAAAATTGGGGGAGAGGCCCTGGTCTATGTGTTTTTAAAGCAACTGGTAACTTTTTTTAGTGTATGTTTGCAATACGTCGTAAATACATTCATCCTGAGGAACTGATACATACACATACCACATCTGGATCCTTTTTTACTTTCCCCTCCCTCTCTCAACTACTAGCATTTAAAAAAAGAAGAAAGGCAAAGCAGGGTTACTTAAATCAGTTTCTAGTTTCAAATGTTTACATTAACGAAACGACACTCTTTAACACACAAAGTGACATAATTGTGCTAGTCACAAGATCACTACAGGGCTTGGAAACAAATCATGGTCCAGGAGGCTCTAAAGTTAACGTGGTCCCATCAGTGTGTGCCGTGACTGTAAAAGCTTGTTTGGAAACAGTGCCAGCCATTTTTGAGGTCTCCTGTGAGTTACCAGAATGGGTGACAAGAGGTGAGCAGCCCTCCTGGCTCTCCCGTGATAATCTCTGCCACAGAGAGAGGGGAAAATTCTACCATTTCTGCATGAGATTCCCACAGGCCCTTTCTGCCCTTTCTAGAACATAAGTCTTTTAAATCAACATCAGCTGACTTTGAGAGTCGAAAACATTCTTCCTTGTCCTAAAAGCAAAAAGATAAGAAGCAAACATTATGGGAGAACTTTGACGCCTGAGTCTTGCTATGTATACAATAATAACAGTTATCAACAGTTTCAGTTACCTGTGGTAAAGGAAGACTCCAGAAATAAAGAACTCCTAAGTTTTAGGTAACTTTCATTATAGTATGTTGCTAAATTGTTCTATTATTGGTTGTTGTTAATGTCTTATTGGGACTAATGCAAAATTAAACTTTATCATATGTATGCAGGGCACGTAGGAAAAAAATGTAGCATATATTGTCCACTGGTGTCCTTACGGATAAGGGGGGACCGTGAATTATTCAGTTGCTCTCATAAGCACCCTGTGATGGTGAAAGCATTATTCATTCTGTTTGGGTACCGGTTAAATTATTTGTCCAAGAACACACAGCATCTCTATGATTAGAACCCCGAGCCTCGGACTGTGAAGCCCACTTCTCTCCAGTGTTCGAGTATGGCCATGCAGTGAAGCCACATGAAGCCCAGGAGGAGGCCACCGAGGCAGAGGGGGCCCAGGCAGCCACTCTCCCTCATGCCCGTGTGGTGTGGGGCACACTCGGGCCTCTCTGGATCTCTGCTGTTTCCTTCTCTTCCTCTTTCTTCTCCTGGCTAGCTTGTCCCTACTCTGCTCCTCGCTTATGATACTTATTTTTCCATCCACAGCAAAACAGTTCACATCAAGGTAATTGATGATGAGGCGTATGAGAAAAACAAGAATTACTTCATTGAGATGATGGGCCCCCGCATGGTGGATATGAGTTTTCAGAAAGGTGTAGTACCCTGTCCTCCACACTAACATTAACATTCTTTTTTTTTAAAATTTTTTACCTCTTCTGTGTCTTTCTTTCTCCCATCCATTTCTCTCTACTCCTTTGTCTTCTGCCTGTCCGATCCACTTTTCCTGGTCTCTTTTTCTCTTCCTCTCTCTTACCATTCCCTCTCCTCTCTCCGATCTCTGCTCCAGCTCTGCCCTAACACCCGCCAACCTGTCACATGGTATCCACCAGAGGAATGCTCGAGAACCAATGGCAGTGTGTGGGTGGGTGAGGAAATGGGGGAAAAAAGGGGGGGGGAAGGAGAGAGAGGGAGAGAGACTACAACCTAGAGTATGTGATAGGAAACTCCTGAATGGCTTAGTATACAGGAAAGAAAAAGCCAGCTAGCACAGAACCAGGCAGAGGGCAGCACTAGGGAGTAGACCCAGCAAGACTTCTGTGAGGCACTTATTCCCAAGGATAAGTTTACAGTCCCATGAAGTAGAAAATCAGTGTGTTTGAATCATGGTTCATCCTTCACCCAAAAGCAGGCCTCAGGAATCATCTTATCCACATCCCTACTATCAAGGCTTATTTCTCTCCCAGGCCTTCATAGCTGAAGATACAGGTTTGAGTTTTTGAGTTCTAGGTCTCCATCAAAGACCCGGCTGTCTTACTGTATTGTGCTAAGACAGCACCTTCACAGGGTGTGGAGGCAGAATTGGAAGTAAGACAGGAGATTCTGACCTCAGGACACGCTTTCTAGCAAGTCCGTAGGACTTCTCAGAGCGGATGGAGCCTTGGCCTTGTTCACCCCGTGCCCTGCTGTCCTGGACAGACCACCTGCAGAGGAGGAAACGTCCTTCCGCTGAGCTGTCAGCTCTGTCGCTCCAGTCAGGGGCCGTGAGTCCAGAGTGACTTGCCCCACTCCACTGCAGAGTCTCTGTGGCATAAAGGCTTACGTCCCATAGACATCCCCTGTGCCCCACTTCTCAGGCCTCAGAAATCAGTGAGCTTTGCCTTTTGTCTACTAAGCAAGGTATAAAAGGTGTCCAAAAATTCAAAAAGTGACCAAAAAAAAAAAGTACTTGTAAGATACACACATACCACAAATGCACAACTCTTGTGCCCAACAAACTAGTTCAGGTCAGTTTATTACTTTATTGTCCTTTGAGAGTGTTTAGATCCCCAGGATCTTCACACACACATACACACACACACACACACACACACACACACACACTCACACTCAAAATATAAAATAATCCCAGCTCACTCATAGGACCTGCTAGCCACCACCGGATGAAGGACCAGGAGAAACCACCACACAGCAACCCCTCTCTGTGGCCGCGGGCCTCAGCCAACATCAAGCCACTCCTTGGAGGGGAGTGACTTTCAAAAAACTGCTTCCTTGGGTGATCTGTTTGTAAAAGACACTATGTTTTGTCAAGATGAGCAGTGACCTCCGTCACTTTGTGCCCTGAGCCCAGGTTAACTAGCACTTAGGAAGCCGGCCTTGGGACAGACTATTAACACTTATTGCTACCACTGAAGCCCCCTATGAGACAAAGCGTGAGAAAAATAATAGAATTCTGCCTCCTTTTTTCTTCCCTCCTCTGTTTCTCTCTCTAGCTTTCCTTCCTCATAAATGCCTTTCATTTAATTTTCTTTATGAGGCTCATGTAAGAGGTGGGTACAGAACCAAAGAAGGGACACAAGCCCTCCTTTCCACTGATACATTTCCTGTTGGGGAAGGGCTCTGGGTCATTCCCAGTGGGCAGATAGTTTACTTGTTGTCCAAAGAAATGCCACTGTTACCATGTGACACCCAATTGAATGTGCTGCCCGACTTACTTCTTACTAACCATCAGCAGGATCTAGAATAACTCCTTCCCCCATCACCCCCAAACTTCTTTCCCATTCCTTTCCTGTCCTCTGGCCTCCCTTCCTTTGCCCACTTGTCCTTACCTCCTGGCTCCCTTTCCCTCTCACCTATAAGAGCACTGATGACCAAGGAGACCAGAGAGGCTAAGACTATTTTTCATATGAGAACAACAGAGTCCACTATAGTCCTGTCAAAGGCCACCATGGCGGGACGGGGCTGCATGTGCCAAGCTTGGTGGGGAATGATTTTAAAGGCTGTGCTCCAGGTGACTAAGCAACCTGCCTACCCAGTCGACACACTCTCTCTCTTGTTGTCCCTACAGGAAAACCATAAGGGTTAAAATAGTAGATGAGGAGGAATACGAAAGGCAAGAGAATTTCTTCATTGTCCTTGGTGAACCGAAATGGATGGAACGTGGAATATCAGGTGTGAGATTCTTTAAAAACAAAACAACCACCAAAAGAAAAAGAAAGAAAAAATTTACAAACTGGAAAATAACCAAAAAGAAAAAGCAACTCTGTTTTTTTCTTCCCCTTTTTCTTCTCCTCCTCCTGCTTTTCTACTTTTGATCAACAAACTTTTGTATTCTTTTCCTTCCTGTATTCTCGCTCTCACCCTGTTTCGGTATCATCTCTGCCTTCTTAGCCATAGTTTATTTCCAAATTCCTCCTTTTCCAGCACTGCAGCCTCAACTCCTCCTTACCCCAATGAGTTACTTCTGTGTTTTGCTACAATTGTTCAATTACTACCATCTTCTGCACTTTCTCTCACCCTTCACCCCCTACAGTAGCTTGTACATGTGAAAACTCCTTGGAGGGAGGGGAGGAGAGGAAACAGAAAGGGATGTGTTGTGTTGCATGCCCGTGCCCCTTCCCTGCCTCTGTGCCCTGCCACCCCTCACTCTCTGGCCGGGATTAAATGTGGAAGGGCTGGGGATGGGCTGGGACCCATGTTGCTGCGATGCTTCGACAGTTTTCTGCTGCATTTCTCCACCTCTACTGAATGCTTGGCAAGTTACTCACTCGCAGAGTGGCCCATAGGCTCCTCTGCCCTGCGTGGAGGTAAGTGTGTTATGCGGCTGTTTCCCAGGCGGGTAGATCGCAGCATGAGGAGGAGTGCCAGCCTGCTGTCAGAGGCCGCGGCTTCCGAGAGCTCTCTGAGACGTAGTAGGCTCCTGAGGGGTCCTGTAACCTGGAATCCTGAGCTATTCACCTTCCCTTAGCATCCTATCCACCCCATCCTGCCCCGCTCTGTGGTCCGGGGTAGGGTGCCTTATTCGGGCTACTTTGAGATAATGTAGCCCCTACAATTGAGAGTCTGCAAGAGGAATGAAGGGACTCCAGGTATAAAAATCCATCTAGCTAGTAGGCACTGGGGGAGGGAGAAAGAACGAACTGACGCTGGGCACGCCTTGAGCGCCGCCTTGTGAGCCTTCCAGTGGAAGTGACTCTCCATGGCGTAGTTGGTGCTGACCAACTACTCTGAGAGACAGCTATCAGAGACTGCTGGTGGGCAGGTCATGGACACCTGCCTTGCTCGTCATCTGCAAGTGAAGATGTTTCCCGGAGGCCAAGAGACCCCTGGTTCCACACTCGAGAAGTGGCCCCTCTCCTCCTTCCTAAGGACATGCATCTCAACATATCTGTCAGTGGTTCATCCCTAAGGAACTGAGTAATTTGCAACCAGAGTACAAGCACGGAAGGATTTCTTCTCTTGAAGAAAATTCTTGGAAACCACTAATTGAAAGTGTTGGAAGAACAGATGTGGGAATGGGAGAGACTGCTCTGGGGAAATACCAGACGGAGGACCTTCAATGCCCTCTTCAGGAGAGAGATGCTGCCGAGAGCCTCAGGGAGAACACAGCAGTGAAACCTACCTATTTGTCCAAAGGGTGATTATTCTACAACTACTTCATATTCACCTGACAGGGAGCAGCATAATGTGGGTGGATCCGTGAGATCCCACGGTGACTCTTCACAGGGCCCTGCAGGTCTTCTTAGGTTTGTTCGAGTGGTCAGTTCTCACTGTCTGCTGAAGTTGCCCGCAGAGCTCAGGGGTTCCGTTCCCACGCTCCTTTGAACACATCTGCTGCTGTAAGGACAAAATCCCCTGTATTTTCTACTGCTCCTCTTCTTTTGCTACTTACTTAGATGTTGCCACCAGCCTGATGACTAAAGGGTGTCGGAAGAGAGCATCTCTCATTCTGTTTCTTCTCGCGTTGTATTCCAGCCAATCTTCCGGTTCCTGCCACCATGAATATTCTCAGGAATTGTCTTAGCACCTGCTCTACCTCATTCCCACCTTGCCTGTGAATTTACTCTGCCTCTTCATGCGCGGTTGGAAGTAGTAGGTCGTTGGAAGCTAGCAGCATCAGTTTCCATGGTCCCAACTACTTACGTGCAGGAGAAAGCGGTGCAAAGATGGGCGAAATCAATCAAGTTTAGCCGTGCTTTTATTCCACTAGCAAAGAGGTTCTTTTCTGCATCTCTGAAACCGCTACCAAAACATCAAGACAGCGTGATCTTAGATAAGCCTTGTGTCTTCAAGAGACCCAGCCAAGTGCAAACACCCCTTTGGAGGGAACCTTCCTTTAGTTGAGCTGAATTATTTTTCCAAGGAGGGGTCAGCAAATCCCTAGTGAGCCTAGTCCTGTGGGAGGGAGCAGATAAGAAGACAAGGATTTCAGCAAGCTACCTGTATGATACAACCCCAGATCTTCCAAAGGAACTAAGATGCCAAGATGGAAACCACCGAAAAGATATCTCTTTATTCCTCAGCCTCCTGCTCTGTGGTCTAGGGGGTTAATTTTCACTTTCTTCAATTCTTCCCAGAAACTGGCATCAGACTGTAAGGTGAAAGGTCATAAAACCCAATTGTCTAGACTCAGAATCAAATGAAAACCCATCCTGATTTGCAGAATTCTCTGCTGTTCTCAGAGTGAGAGGCAATACTGTGGAAATTGCTTTTCATTATCAATGCTGTATGGGACAGTCTTAGGCATTCAGAACAACATAGTCTCTGCATGGTCAAAATGACAATGTATTAAAAAAAAAGAAAAGGACTGGATTTGAAGTAAGAAACTCTATTCCTGGCAAACAAAACAGACTTCAGGGGTGATATTAAAAGCTCTGGACAATCTAGGGTGGGGAAAAAAGTAAACAATGAATAGAAAATACAGTTGCCTTAGAATGGAGTAAGTCCTGGAGCCTAGAAGTAGACTTCTGAGAGTAGCATTGCTGAGCTGTTGGGTCTGGGCCTGGACACTGGAAATCTTAGGTTGGAAAAGGAAAACCCTGTTACCAAACAAAGGGGTCTATTCATTCTCCCTCTTTCCATATCCAGGGTCTTGCCCTGATAAATGTTCAGGTGCTTTCTAGTTATTCATAGAGCTATATTCCTCCCTGCTTGCCCCTGGAGTAGATGAACAGGGATAGATGACTCACATCTGATCCTGGAGATCAATACAGGGAGAAGTTAAGCTCTGGCTTCCCTCAGCAGCAGCAGCAGCAGCAGAAAAACACCCTCGACGTATTGTGTCACTCACATTTGGCCTGCCTGGATCTCACAGACCCAAACATAACTGCATAGTGGGAAAGAAATCTCAGATTCAGGGAGATGGCAACCAGCGAATGATGCAGTGCCAGGTGACTGCAGGCCTTCTCACCATCCTGGGCATGAGCCAAGTATCAGGATAGACATCTGAGTGAAAACCAGGGCAGCTGGACATTTTTGGAACAGCCATCCTCGGTTGGCCAGAGCCGCACTAATGTGTTGGCATCTCCAGTCTCAAATGGAACTTGGGGGCCAGGAAGGGACCTTCCATGCAGATCCATGGAAGGAGCAGAATGAATGAGCTCTCTTGCCACTGATGAAGTATTTGTCTCTATCTATCTATCATCTCTTTCTTTCTATCATCTATCTCAATGTAGTGAAGAGGTATACTGATCCATCCCCTCCTTGGAATTCTAAATGGAAGATACCAGAAGAAATCAACTGCTGTCCACTTGTTTATATGCCATGAAGATTCTGGGTCCACAAGCATCTTCAGTGGCTATAAATATGGGATGATGGGTCCCATGCCCAAATTGTATTCCTAGAAATTCCAAGAAGAAATAAATTACAGACACCCACATACCTATACACATACTCCTTCCTTGTCAATCTCCACCCATCACCGGCTATAACAGGGCTACATAGCAGGGTATTTCCGGACTTTATCTGAAGTGCTAAGGAGTGAGGGGCTATATCGATGCAATCAAGATGAACCCTGAAGTCTAAGAGAGGTTAGCGTAAGTGCAAATTCAGGGTCTAGGGACAACCTGTGTTGGATATAACTTTGACTCAGTTTTCTAGTCCATCCACATAGGGATCTTGCATTTGTCATTGCCCATCTGTATATAGCTGTTGGTGTGACAGTTTCTTTGTTCCATTACATCTGAATCCTGATTTTGCTTGCTCATTCCTGGAACAAAAAGACCACCACCCAGAGCTGCAGCATTAAAAGATGTGTGGAAAGACAACCACCAAAACAGATAGTAAAAAACAGACCTTTATACAACACTATGAAGTTCAAGGACTTTGCAAGGCACAGGTAATACAGAATGGTAGAAGTCCATGGCTTTGAGCTCTGGGATATACTAGAAAAATGACAAAGGCCATTCAAGGGAAACATTCTGCAGGACTTCCCTTTTACTAAGTCATTCTTTTAAGGGAAATCAAAGTTCTGGTCAGAACGGCCGTGAGGACACAATTTGCAGCCACGGACGCATGGGCGTTGGGAAGCAGAGCACGATCTGATTGTGAGGTTAGGAAGAGAAGTCATAGACTCCACTCTTGCCCACTACTGCCTGGTGCCCTGCACTCCCATTCAACCCCTGTGGTCATGCTTGCCACTGATAAGCCAGCTACTCTAACAGGGTTGCAACTTCCATAGTTCTCGTGAAAACTGGAGTCTCACTCCTGGTCAGGATGGATCATGAGGGACGAGCTCAGTCTCTGTCCCACCCTCTTGGTCCCTCCATCCTCAGCTCTTGGGGTTACAGGGAAGGAATGGGAATAACTCTCTCCTGACTGCTCAGCGGCCTTTCCAGCTGCTCACACCTCTTGCTGCTGCTACTACTGTGCATGCTCCAAATGCTGCTCTTTGCATGTTTTTCTGAGCTCTCGCCTACCAAGCTCATTGCTGTCTCTTTGCTGTCAGCAACCACAAAGCCTGGGGGTACTTTCAAGATGGGACCCTAATGCTCTTTCCTTTTCTTCTTCCCCTTGTCTGGTATCCATTTGCAAACAGCGCTCCTGTTGTCTCCAGGTAAGAGGTGTCTCCCCTCTTTTCCAGTTCTTGCCAGTTCCATTATGTGGTTTAAAATCCATGTCCTTTAATTTACTTAATAGTAACTATAGGTTCAAGTTAACCTGACAAGCTCTCCTGACAAGCTAACTGGAAGACTTGTTTCCCCACATGAATTTCAGGAAGTAGACAATTCTTTGAGTGTCATTTCTCTGACTGGGAATCTCTGGGATGTGGGCAATGCATAGCTGATTCTCCCTGAAACCAAGAAGAGAAATGAAACTTATCAAGGAGCTGGTGGGTCATAGACTTTGCCTGCATCTTAATTCATCTGCATCTTATGTTCTGGGGAAAAGAGGGTGAAAGTCAGACCTGAAATCTTTTAACAGGAAAGTGATGAGCTTTGCAAGAAAATACTGATCTCAGGAGATCCAGGGGGAAATAATAATCAAGAGCTGCTGTGAGAACATGAAAAGCAATTTTTTTAAGAATATGGAACTTTACTACTTCTGGAGATCTTCTGTCTCATCACAGCTGAAATCTAAATTGCTAGAATTTTGGTTCATTTGCCATTGATGCTTAAAGGCACATGTGCCATGAGCAAGAAGGGAGATGGAGGCAATGTTCTGGCTGGAAAAAGACATTTTAGAGAATTTATTTTGGAAAGATTCTCATGCAGAATCTAGATTCCGTGTAGGACATACATCCACTTTGAGAATATGGTTGCACGCATGGAAACCAATCACAATATCTAACTTTATGAGAAGATAGGAAAGCGTTCCCCCCATCTGACAATACTATAACTTGATGTAGACAGAGTGGGCTCTACAAGACAGTGTTAATATATTTTAAAAGAATATCTTACATTTCATCAGTCCTTTGAACATAGAAAAAACTTTGAGATCATTTAAGAGGAAAACTTCTTACAGAGTTCATTGGTATTCAGTCACCTGCTGGCTACCCCTGGAGTTTAGGAAGAGGCGGTGTACACAGAAAGACATTTCCTCTTTGCAGCCTCAAATGAAAAATGTAGGTAATTCCTGCTTTCCTTTGGTGGAAAAAAAAAAAACCCTCCAGTTTTTTGGCGGCTCGATTCCTTTTTAAAGTAACAGGACAAGGGCCACACTCAACCCTGTATTCTCGACTCTTTTCCCAGGATATGGATCTTACAGCCCTGGGCCTTTCCTCCCCACCTCACTAGTCCTCTTGCATAAGATATTTAGTTTTTTTTGTTCCAACTCTCACCTCCACCCCACACACATCTACACACAAAAAGTTGTGATTTAATTTAAGCTTCTTGATAGCTTTAACATCAAATGTCAATACAAGCTAAAGTGAGGGTTGGGTTTTCTAGGGTTTTCGATCTGTAAACCTTTAATTTAGGAAAACTTGATTAGGTTTTAATTCCTCTGGAAATCGCAAATCTTTATTTTAACTTTACCAGAAGGACGGGCCAACATAACTAACAATGCCTGGTGGTAAAGGACAGTAGATGTATTCATCCTGTGTTCAGGGGCTTCAAGTTCACCAAGGTCAGGGGCTTTGGGGTGAGAGCCCTGGTTGCATCACCCCACCTCTTTGTGAGGGGACCTGTGGGCATTCATGACCTATCCCTGTCAAGCCTGGCAAGCTCTTTATTCTTCCAGTGTTTGCCCAATTTTCCATCCTATTCTCTCTCTCTCTCTCCCTCCCTCTCTCTCTCCCTCCCTCTCCCCCCTCCCCCTTCCCCCTCCCTCCCTCCCTAGTCCTAGAACTGAGGGTTTGTTTAGTCAGCCTGCATGTCGAGATCACCTCTCATTTATCCTCTTTACTTGCAGTTCTGAGGAGTTGCACGATCAGAGTCACCACAGTTTTAAATTGGAGATGCAACGTTATCTCAAGAAATTAACTTAACCTGAATTGAAAACCATCAGCATTACAAAAATAGAAAAAGGCAAGAGTTCCTGCCAAACCAAGATGCTAAATCAGAGTTTATGTAAAGCCATGTGAGTTAGCAGATGTACACAGAGTGCCTCTGTGGGGCTGGTGGGAGACCCAAAGATAAAGATTGGTTATTTGTCAAAGAGATTTTTGCACAAAGCTAGAGGGAAAAACTGACTGTCACCACAGGGGTGGACAGGTCAGTAGGTAGATCAATACCCTGTCAGATGGATATAGTGCTAGATTGATAGCTAGACAAGAGGTTAGACAGGTACATTTATATGTCACTGGAGAGCTCATTATTTTGGGATAAGGTTCTTGTGACACATGTAAAGTATGACATAGGGGGAGCCAGGGATGGAGGGCCAGAATGACACTGTCACCGCTAAGACAGGCATTGTGATGTGGTGCCAAAACCTGCACAAAGACGAAAAGACTACTCCAGTCTTTTAAGGAATCTGTATCTTTTTCTAAGGGCTTTTTCCCACAGTGGCTTGCAGTCTGGTTTCTATGTTTGCTGGCTTCGTACACAGATATACTCAGATTTATCTTCAGCACTAACTAATAAGAGAGTCAGAGTCAGCGAACCAAGTGAAGTTAGGCTGCCACGAGGGTAGCCACTGACTTGGAAATACACGTCGGTCCTTGAGAAATCGGCCGCGAGTGCTGAAGACGGGTAGCACCACGGACAGCTCCCCGCCGTCCAGGGATCGCCTTCTATGCTGGGTACCAGAAACAGCAAAACTGAGCTCAGGAGTCAGAGCCTGCACGCGCTCGTACCAATTTCATTCAGCTCAACTGAGAAAATCATTGTATGAACTGTAAGGCTCTCTGTCTGGTAACTTCCACCCTCAGCTTACAGACTTCAGTGAATTCCTTTCATTGCAACCTCAAGGGCTTGCGTCTCACCCCTTCGCTCACTTCACTAATTCCCCTACGGGAAGGAAAAGAAGTCTGCCTTGGCCTCTGACCCACTTTGTCCTTGACATTCTCCAAGGACTAGAGAATTTCTCTGGGAGGTTGACTGTGTGGAATGAAAGCAATTAAGGAGCCGAATAAAAGAATTAATTGCATGTGAGAATGTGGACTTGGATGGGAAGATGTTTAAATGAGCTCTGAAAGAAACAGCCTGCCAAGAGCAATTTTCTAATCAAAGGGGAATAAAAAGATTCAATCTCTATTTCACTCTAATCCAGAAAACATGTCTTCATGGTGAGGTGGTCTTAAAATGGACTCACCAGCTGAAGCAGAAAAGGTGTCTGTCTGTTCAATATGAGAAGGGACCATTGGCAGATGAGTCCAGATGCTGAGGGACACAGAGAATGCCTCAAAAGAAAGCAAAGGAAGAATTTTCTTTTATTCTGTTTCTTGAACAAGTGTTTGTGTTCCAGAAGAAATGTACCTGATTTGTACAGAAATCCCGCGATGTCTTGTTGGAACAGGATGAAGGTTTTTGGGAAATCTTCCAAGTTTCTCACTGTGAGGATAATACTCATTTTTATGAAATACAATCATGGAAACTTCCCCCTTTCTCCTTTATAGAGGGGAAAGCACCAGTGATGTTGGAAATAAATGTTAATGTGCACCAGTAGACAGTCCCTTTCAATAAATGTCCCTCCAAACACTCTTACATAAAGTGGTTGGACAGCCAATCAAGTCCAACAATTCAAAAATAGTTAAAGGTCAAGAGAGTTGGCTTTTCTTCATCTCTCCCCAAATCTCACTTGGGAATGACTTGGGCACTTCACTTGGTACAGTGGTTTCTTGAAGGGTCTTTGGGTTGGATTTCCCCATCAGGTAAACAACAGAAAGAAGAATGCTTGTCTCAGGCCTGCAAGGACCCTCTCCTGGTCTAATGGTCACAAAATATTCAGACACGGGGTCTTTATTCCCAAGATATTTGTTTTGTACCCATTGCCCATATCTAATAATCAGCTTTAGATTTCTGGGGGATGGAAATGGTACTAAAGCTAGTCTGACTTTCTTTTGTTGCAGAGGTGACAGACAGGAAGCTGACAGTGGAGGAAGAGGAGGCCAAGAGAATAGCAGAAATGGGAAAACCAGTATTGGGTGAACACCCCAAACTAGAGGTCATCATTGAAGAATCCTATGAGTTCAAGGTCAGACCACCAGTGAGATCTAATAATTGATTAATGAGAGTGATGGGGGCAGACGAGCTGAGATTTTGTTCAGTTCCACCTCTGGATGAGTTAAGTTGAAACTGAAGAAACCACAGGGACCCACAGTACCCCACAGTACCCCAGGACTCAGTTTTCCCACTTGTGACATGTTAAACTAGTGCCGGCCATTTGTATGCTAGGAATATCATGAAGAACTATAATATGTGATACCCTAGATGTATCATCGCAATTTTTAACTGCACTTTAAAGACAAAGATACTAAAACTCACTACTGCAGAGCAAGGTTTATTGACATTATATCCTTATTCTGTATTAGTCTCGATATGCAATGTCATAAGACACAATCAAAAAAGGGAGATTGTGTCAGAGGATAGCATAACATTCAGAACCCCTGAAATGCAGGCATCTTTCCTTCCTTTGAAGCACCAGACTCCTTATTGGTTCTGAGCATTCTAACTTCATGATTCCAAGTTTTTCTTTCCCTGCCAGACTACAGTGGACAAACTGATCAAGAAAACAAACCTGGCCATGGTTGTGGGGACCCATTCCTGGAGGGACCAGTTCATGGAGGCGATCACTGTCAGTGCAGGTAAGAAGGGTCTCAGGATAGCTTTGCCTTGAAAAGCAGGCAACCCCCAAAGAAGGAAGAGCAGGACCTTCCAGGGGCTCACCACTTCCTGGAAGAGCTCTGCATCCAGTCTTCCTTTCTGGGGTGCTGGATGTGCACCTATTTCACTAGGTCGCACAGGAAGAGAATTATGGGTCCCCTGAAAGAGTGTGGGTATGTCTGGCTTCGAATCCTGGTTCTGCTGTGTATACTAGAGCAGTTATCTTCTCTGCCCACCATGTGTTCATCCAAAAAGGGAGCTAGAGCTACCTTTCTCACAAAAGTAGAAAGGTACACTCAGGTATAAAATATGTATGCAAAAAATTCTGGTCTCCATCATTCCTGCTTCTCATTAACGAGACCATTCCAATTTAGAGTTGTGGGAGTCAGGAGTTTGGAAAATGCTTTGCGTTGACTCTCTGACAAGTCTCCACCCTGGATGATTCCAAATCTCTCCTGCAGCATTTCTGGATAGGTCCCTCCACAGTGACCCACAGTACAGCCAGGGTCCCAGAAGCCTGCAGGTGTATTGGAATGGGATTGGATGGCCACCCCTATGTTACCTCTCAGCAACACTGAGGCCTCCTTGTACTGCCGAGCACTACTGGCTTTGTGTTTTTTTCATAAGGTTTTGTTGTCATAGCAACCAACAGGGTCACATCCCCAAGGCCCCAGAGCCAGAGAAAAGTACAGCCAGTAAGAGAGGTTTGTTGCTGCTGCTGCCGCTGCCCTACTTTCACACTAGTCCTTCTAGTGACCCCTCTGATGACCTGAAACAATGTCTCTTAAGGGACAGTAAAAGGAATGTAGGCCACATAACCTACCCAACTCCATTTAGAAATGAGGGAACTGAGGTTGAGAAGCAACAGAAAATGGACCCCCATTACAGATTTTCTTAATGTTGAAGCTGGAATCAGAATCCAGATTCCCGACCTCCGCTCTTTTGAAAGCCAGATTCTTTTACCTGTGATGTCAGAAACATCACAGAGGCTTCCCCGACAGGCTGCTGTGGAGCCTCTGCACAACCTCTCCTGCTGGGCTGCGAGCGGGCACTTCTGTCCATGTCTCCTGGCAAGGACGGTAGGGTCCTAGCCCCACTGTGTCTCGTGGGAGACTCGAGGGGTGGCACAGACTCTACTGCCTGATCTGAGATAACCGTCATCCCCCTGGGCATGGATAATGACTGAGATCAGGGTGGTATTACTGCAGTCAGGTCATAAAATTCAAGAGGAGCCCTGTTGGCATCCAATGGAGGACAAGCACACAGGCAATTTGGGGGTTTTGTTGCCGAGGCAATGATATTCAGCCTGCTACAGCCTCCTTTCTTTCTCCTCCACTGTCTGTCCTTCTCATGCTCGCCTGCCCTATCTCTTCATCTCTCTCCTCTTTGTTTTCCTGCCCCCCCTTTCCCACTTCACTTGGTGCCCTGCATTCAAAGTGGCCAATGACCAAACGGTTTCCCATTTTCCAGCTCTTTTTAGTACCCATGCTCAATGCCTTACCAGCTGCCCGGCACGAGCTGGAGTCTCCTGCTGGCCCATGACACCTGTAAACTTTCTCAGGCATGAGGACGCTCTGACGCTGCTGCCCTTCCTTGGCCTGTTTATCTCGTCTCCAGCAGGGGAGGAGGACGAAGATGAATCAGGGGAGGAGCGGCTGCCGTCCTGCTTTGACTACGTCATGCACTTCCTGACTGTCTTCTGGAAGGTGCTGTTTGCCTGTGTGCCCCCCACAGAGTACTGCCATGGCTGGGCCTGCTTCATCGTCTCCATCCTCATCATCAGCATGCTCACCGCCATCATCGGGGACCTGGCCTCCCACTTCGGCTGCACCATTGGTCTCAAGGATTCAGTCACGGCTGTTGTTTTCGTAGCGTTTGGCACCTCTGTGCCAGGTAAGAGTGATAGCTGCTCGATCTTATAAGAAGGATGTTACCCGGTTCAAATGATCCCTTCACTCTGGCTCATCTCAGATTTGAGCTTCAGAGACCTCTGCTCCTACAGTGAACAAAAGCCAAAGGGATTACGGAGAATAATGATCGCCAACATTTCCTGGGCTTTTTCTGTGACAGACCCTGTGCGAGCAGGACAATTTACATGTTCAACCCCTACAATGCTCACCCGAATTCTATTAAATAGGGGAAGTCATCATCCCCATGGGACAGAGGAGAAACTGAGGTCCACAGACCTTAACCTACCTGCCCGGTCAGTGATCCAAGTTTTTAATCTCTACATTATATTAATGGGACAAAATACGTGCAGACTGTTCTTCCACTTGCCGCTGGCCATTTCTCACAGGCCAAAGATTAGCCTACTTGAAGATGTCACTGCAGAAATACTACAAGCATTCTTGGCCTCCTGGGCTTGTATGGACACCTGCAAGAACAATGTGTCTCCTAGCAGGATAGACAAAGGAAGCTTAGTGAGATTTGTCCTTTCTCATGATGCTTTACATACTTTTTATTTTCTCCTAAGCACCCAGAGACAAAAGGAGGAGCATTAATTAATTCATTTATAAGACAAATATTTACTGAGCTCCACTTATGTCTAACACAGTATTGTGCTAGTTGCTAGGAGTATTAGCAAGACAGACATGTTTACTTCTCCACTCGGAGCTTATAATCTAGTGAAGGAGAGTGCACTTGAATACTTTAATTGAAATCGTCTTGATGAATTCTATGAAGAAAAACTCTAAAACAGGAAGATATGGGCAAGGGTGGGGTGAGGGATGGCTTCTGAGGGAAGCTATATGGAAACGGGCCCGAATGACAAGTTGGAGTTCGCAGGTGCAGAGGGGTGCTTTGCCGGGTTCCTTGCTTAATTCACTTGTGGTCTCCCATGCATCTAAGACCTAAACTCCTACTAGCTCCATGTGGCCTAGGGAGAAGCAAAAGGCATCGCCTCATGGGAGGTTAGAGGGGAGTATGCTGGCTGGACCAGGGGAATCTGTTTCTGTAACAAGAACACATACCTTCTAGAGAGTGAGTCTATGTCCCACTCTAAGGCAACATCATCCCCAAACCCCAGCACAGGTGGGATTGTATGTACATTAGTGATGCAAGAAGTTTGGCTATCATGGAAAGGAATCGGGTGGTAAGAAATTAGATGGATGCTGTAGGAAAGATTTTGTGGATATGATGCCTTACAATCACTGTTTTCCAAACCACTGGGGGAAAGGAGCAGATACGGGAAAAGAATACAGGTGGGAAGAAATAACAGAGGATCAGAAGCAAAAATGCAAGGTCGTGAGCAAGGAGGGGCAGTTTTCCCAGGAGATCTGAGAAAATGGGCAATGATGAGGCAAGTCAGGACAAACTAGGCAAGGAGATGGCCTGGGAAATGTCCAAGGCTGGCAGTTGGTCCAGAAAACAACTGACAGCATTTGGGGATTTAGGAAGATTAAGCTATGGGCCCTGCATCTGGTTTCATGGCATTGGCTGAAGCTCTCTGAATATAGGTCAGTGGCAGAGAAAAATATATGAAGGTTTTAAAGTCAAGTCTCTTGCTAACTTCCTTTGTGAGCTTGGGTAGATTCCTTGGTCCTTATTTTCCTTACCTGTAAAATGAAAAGGTTGAGCTAGGTATCCCTGGTGGTCCTTCCTCTGCCTGTAATCTGTACCAGGATCTAAAGTCACATATCCTCAGGGACCTGTGAGCCCTGTACTAACTGCAATGAGAGAGCCCTCTCTTCCTTGGCTTCACAGCTCACCCTACACGTCCCCATGCTGGTTCTCCAGCATGTCCTCTGTCCCCAGGCATCATGCCCGATCCTGATCCCCTAGGTACTGCTCACTGTCAGTGTTAAGTACATGTCCCGTACAACAGCTACAGTCAGGTATCTACTCTAAGCAGCTTCCAAAGATGTCAAAGTTCCCTGGAGGGAGATTATGAAATGGCAAACTCCCTTAATGAAAAAGCAGTAAAAGAAGAACAATAAACCCACTCGTTAAGTATCAGGACCAGGATGACTCTTAGGAATCTTTCAGATTCCTGCAGATGAGAAACAGGAAGTCCAGACCAGTAATCTGACTTGCCCAGTGCAGCACAGCTCCTAGTGGCAGAGTTGGTAGTGCCCTCTTAGCTCGTATGCTAAGCTGCCTTTTGGTCATATGTGAAGAGAAACCCGCCACACCTCGGCCTCTCACCAGCTCCCATTTGTCTCTGTCCTTTTCCAGATACCTTTGCCAGCAAAGCTGCTGCCCTCCAGGACGTGTATGCAGATGCCTCCATTGGCAACGTTACAGGAAGCAACGCCGTCAATGTCTTCCTGGGTATTGGCCTGGCCTGGTCCGTGGCCGCCATCTACTGGGCCCTGCAGGGACAGGAGTTCCATGTGTCAGCGGGCACGCTGGCCTTCTCAGTCACCCTTTTCACCATCTTCGCGTTTGTCTGCATCAGCGTGCTCTTGTACCGACGGCGGCCACACCTGGGAGGAGAGCTCGGTGGCCCCCGTGGCTGCAAGCTTGCCACGACATGGCTCTTTGTGAGCTTGTGGCTCCTCTACATACTCTTTGCCACGTTGGAGGCCTATTGCTACATCAAGGGGTTCTGAACCACAGAACCGGGCCTGCAGCAGGACAGGCCTTGGAATTCTCCTAGGAGAAGGGTACTTCCCCACCAGTCACCTTTCCAGGCTGAGCAACACTGGAGAGGCAGCATCAGGGCTCAAGGCCCAGGAACTTCACCTGACCTAGGCCCTGGCAGTGCACTGGAAAAAGTCCTAATCAAACAGACAGAATGGAGGAGACATCCACCTTCCAAAGTATTTCATTAAATACAAGTCAACAACAGCAACAAATCCACCTCTACTCCATCATCCTTCACATGTCCCAAGCCCACAGCCAAAGTCAGACCCTTCCTCTTCCTCCTGTTTCGCCTTCCGATTATTCCTTTGCCTCTAGTTTCTTTGGGGCCAGGCTTTCTCCCACCTGTCCAGTGTGAAACATCGTGATTCTCTCACTCACCTGGCAAGGCGTGAAAACGAGTCCTGTCCATGTGGCTGGTTTGGGGTTTTCTTTTCATTGTGAACATTACCGTGGTTGCTTTTTATTTTTCCGTAAGATTCTGCTTATTGTTTTGTCTTTTCTTTCTCAAGTTAGTGACAGTGGTGCCACAGAGGAGCTCCACGCCCGAGCCAGCAGACAGAGGCGTGGATTTTCAGACACACACCCTCACTCTCAGGAGGTCACGGCCATGGCTTGACTCGGCAAGGTCCTGTCCCCTATCTCCTTTTTTATTCTCTGAGTTCTTTGGAGGACAGATGGCATTTGGATAGATGTAAGCTCACATACCAACTTGGGGAGCAGGAGGAGCTTTATTTGCTTGCATTGAAATCAAATCAAAAACGAGCAGTTGTCCTCCTCCCTGTCTGCATCTTTCCATTCTCTATGTCTCGTTTCAGTGTCTGTATGTGCATCCTCCTGCACAAAGACCCAGCAGATGGGTGCTATGAGACAAAAGTAGGAATGATGGCAAAAGGCAGCTGGGCAAATAAAAAAGGTATACATACCTGCTCAAGTATCTTTGGCTTTGCATGTGAAACAGGAAAGAAGAGGTGTCCAACCAGTGAGATCTTTAAGGGAAAAGATTATACAGTATTTAAAATGTCAGTATTTCCGAGAAGTGTCAGCTTTACCACCCCCTTGCTTCCTCATGCACCATACTAAGAGGGCTGACTATATTTCTTGAAATTATGCAAGAATTTAGAGGTTTAGAAGAGAACAAAGGGATTTTTTCCACCTCTTCTGGTCTTTGGGCCGGATTTGAGAGAATTTTCACTAGATAGGAACTGAAATTCTTCATTTTTCCCATGTTTCTGCTTGTTTTTAAACCTCATGAAATTATTTCCCCAGGCTGTGGGGTATTTCTTGCCCCCTAAGAAGAATCTGAGTCACCATAATCCCAGAGTGTAGGTTTATACAAAAAGACACTGACATGCTCGACGGACCTTTGCCCAGTGGCTTTTGAAAGGATTTGGCTTTAAAACACACCAACACAAATAAACACACATATGACATCACCACGAAACTGCCCACAGAACTTTAGGCTTTCTGCATTGACATAAATACATTTTCTAAGGGGAAAAATTTAAAAAAAAAAACAAAAAACCTGTTTAATTTTAAACACATTTTTTAAGAAAAAATAACTAAAAAAGAAACAGTGCTTGTGTCATAAGCTATGTTGACAGTTGCCAGTGGAAATACTGGGTTGGTTTAAAAAAAAATAAAAGCTCTACTTATATCTCTCTACATACAGCTTGTTTCTCTCTGTTTCTTCAGTGAATGGTCCAGGGGGCCACCCTGTTCGCTCCTGAAGCAGATGGGATTGCGGCGATGGTGCGATCTCCCTTCACACTCCGGTGCTGACAAGCCAGACAGGAAGTTTTTAAGGAAACATATTTCAGGGAAATGCCATCTGACAAAACCTAGACTTTACGAAGCTGGAGTACATAAGTAGTGAGAACTATGATGGTAAAGAGGAAGGAGTTTTTTTGTATTAGAAAGGAACAGTGGGGTGCTGGGGATGTAGCTTAGTGGTAGAGCACTTGACTAGCAAGCCTAGGCCCTGAATTTGATCCCCAGCACAAAAAAAATAAAAAGGAAGACAGAAAAAGGAAGAAAAAACAAGAAAGAAAGGAAGGAGGCACGGAACACTGGGGTAGGATTCCAGCTAGGAAACCAGTGCCCATATTTACCTCCAATTAACATGTATTCAACATCCATCATTCATTCAACAAACATATTTTGCACATCTATGTATTCAACTGCATTCTGACCCAAAAGAGTAACATACAGTTCCTGACCACAAGAAACTCCTAGTCTAGAGGGGGGAAATGAAACTTCTTTTAATCAATTTTTGAGTTATAAGAGACAAACCAATTAAAACAGTTCAAAGAAATGGGAATGATTCAGTGAGGGCCTGCCGGGGAGATCTCGTTGACCCCAAAGCAAGAAGCACAGTGTGGGCACAGGGCCTGAAAGCCCTCAAGATCCAAGGCCACCCCTGCCTCCCTGAAACCATGCTGCCTCCCAGCCCTGCTTCCCTTTGCCTGTGGAGCCCATCCAGGTCCTCTGCTCCCCGAGGGGCTTCCTCTGTGCTGTTTCACTTACGGCCCAGCAGCCACCAGCCCGGATGCGCCAGTCCCCGCACCTACCTGGAACTTGCCTTTTCTTGTCTGAATGTAAATTCTCAAGTGAGAGAATACAACCAACTCCTGTTTCCAGAGGGCCAGCTGCAGAAGACAAAACCCTTTGGAGAAGGCCGTCTTGGTGGTTAGGTGCCTGTGGATTGGCTGCTGCGCACGGAGTATCAATTCCTGCTCCAAATAACTTGGGTAAGGAAAGAAGAGTAGAGGTCACATTGTATGTACACTGCCCCTTCCCAACACTAAATAACGGTAAGGAGCTTGTAAGGGAGCTTCCAAACACCAAGGTACAAGCAAAAGTGGCCGATCTACAGCATGAGACTGGAGAGCAGCCATGGCAACATGATGGAAAGAACCAAGAACTCAGCCTGGGGGACTGGGGAAAAAACCCCAAAAGAAAATGCTGAAGCAGGATCTCGAAGGATGAATAAGTAGTGATTGGCTTTGGTGAAAGGGCTTGACAGCAAAGGACAGATACAAAGCGGCATGCTCAAAGGCACAGGGTGAAACTGGACATGGTCACAGAATGAGAATGGTGGGCACCGCTACAATATAGAGCTCAAGAGGAAAGGGAAAAGTGGGTGGGTCTGAACTGCAGTCCACTTGGGTGTTCGAGAGGTTTTAGGGTAAGGAATGGTTATCAGCTCATACTGAAGGTGCTTTTCTCTCTAGACTGCGGGTTTTTAGTCCTTACCTGGGCTTAAACTTCTGGCCAAAAAAGAAGCTGAGAAAGTAGCAACAGGAACACAGGTACTGCTGTGGAAGTGGTAACTAGAGAGGACCAGGACTGACAGGTAAAACAAAGCAACGGAAAAGAGCAGGTAGGGAGAAGACCTCGGCTCAAAGGCACTGCCCTTTTTTTTTTTTTTCCAGCCATCAAGTTGAAAATTTAAAAAAATGTCTTTTAGTTGATTAAATGACAGATGCAAAATCATGAAATCCATTTGTACCCATCTCTCCCCTTCCTGGAATCATTTCTGGACTATCCAGATGTTGGGTGTTATCAAGAGAGAAACAGGGATGAACCACAGAAAATGAGGAGGAGAGGTTGAAGCGAGCAGCCCAGAAACCTGAAGACCCGAGTACAGTCTGGATGTCACCAGCAACCAGTACTGTGGACTGGGGCCGATCCTTCTGCTAGATCACAGTGACGGACAGCCTGTGAAGCGAGTTACTTCCCTCTTTAATGTTGAGACTCTAGAATACATACAAAAATTGTGTATATGTGTGTGCACACGGGCTTGCACACATGCAAACGATCACACTGCCTTCCAACCTCGGCTGACCTAATATTGCGGATGGCCCTTTGCAATGGCCCCATGACCTGTGTATTAGTATGAAAAACACACAGCCAGCCATTGTGCACGTTTCTCTTCAGCACCTCCTACTGCCCGAGCCACAATATTTCCATTCTTTTGTCTTACTTATTCTTAGGATGATATTAGATGTTATAATAAATCAGCCCCCAGTATTTCATTGGCTTAGCAAGACAGAAGTTTATTTCCATGCAGTAATTCAGCGAGCACGTTTTTGGTCAGCAGGGCTTTCTTCCACTTGATGAGTCAGAAACTCACTCTCTTTCTGTTCTGTAACAGCCCTTCTCTAGCGCCTTGGAGTCTTCTTCATTCGGTATCAATGGCCAAGAGCAAATTGACCTGTGTCTATATGGTTTTTCAAAACCTCTGATGCACATGTGTTTGATAAGACCCACAAGAAGAAGATATTATTATTTTATCAGTGAAGTTTTGAGAAGTTAAATGATTGCCCGGGAGCACACAGAAAGTGTCAGGTACAAACACAGGTCTTCTGATTCCAAATTCTGCTCAGAGTGCTTATCCCAGAATATCGTGACTTCTCGTGACAAACATGCAATGAGAGAAGATGGGCTGGTTCTCGTCAGTGGAGGAATCCCACGGGGCGGCTGCCAGTGTCGGGGAGGAAGGTAGGAGAAGCCAACCAGCCACTGTTCTCTCACTCTCCACTGGTTCCCCTCTCCTCTGCTTTGTCTCAATCCTCACTGAGAGATGAGCTTTCCTGTCAGGGCAGGTAAATGGGCTGATGTATCAATAAGAGCTGAAGGAAGACTGGGCGAATTTCCTTGTGATAAAATGATTTGGATTGAGGAGTCTAATTACTGAGAATTAATGATGTAGCATCATCTGGCCTGAGGGAGGGATGATTCAAAAGACATCTCGAGACAAGACTATCAAAAAAAAAAAAAAAAAGATTACCATGTCGTGTGGTACAGCATTTTTAGAAGAGAACAGGGTCGGGTAGTGTCTTAGTTCATTTTGTTTTGCTGTAACAAAATACCAGAGGCCCGGTACTTTCTATTTTTAAAAGTGTATTTAGCTCATAGTTCTGAAGGTCCGTGGCCCTGGCACCTGTTCAGTTACTATGGAGGTCTTGTGTGGCATCACAACGTGGCCAAGAAATGGAAAGAGAAGTGAGCGTATGTGCAAGGAAGAAGTATGGATGAGAGACAGAAGGAACAAAGAAGCCAACCCACTTCATACAACCTATTCTCACAAAAACCACCTCGCTCGCACAAGAGTTACCGAAGCTTTTCATGAGGGCAGAGCACCCATAACCTAATTACCTCCTAAAGGCACTGCCAATTCCCAACACCATTACGCTGGGACCAAGTCGTAACACGAGTTTCGGCAGAGATGAGCCACATCCAAATCACAGCAAGGGAGAGATCAAACTGATGTTATTAAAAGTGAGATTACCCTTTACTCATAAACTTGAATGCAATCAATCATTCTTTCTTTTCATTACACATTAATTGAAGTTCAGTAGACAAAGAAAAATTATATGTATTCAGAGTAGACAATATAGTATTTTGATTTATGTATACGCTGTGAAATGATTACCATAATAAGCTAATGAACATATCCATCACCTCATACAGTTGCCTTTTTTATATGCTGAGAATGTTTAAGATCTACTGTCTTAGCAAATTTCAAGTATATCAAACATTATTATTAATCATAGTAGTCATACTGTACATTAGTACTCCAGACCTTATTTTATTCTATAACTACAAGTTTATACCCTTGAAACACCTTCCCAAGTCCCCAACCCCTGGTAACCACTCTTCTACCCTCTGCTCTGTGAATCAGACTTTTCTGGATATCTCACGAAAGTGAGAACATGTGGCATTTATCTTTCTGTGCCTGGCTCATTTCAGTTAACGTAATGTCTTTAGATTCACCCACATTGTATAAATGGCAGGATTTTCTTCTTTTTTGAAGAGACTGATATTCCATTTACATATATACCACGATTTATCTATTCATATGTTAATAGACACGGGTTGTTTGTGATATTGTAAATAATGTTGTGATGAACATGGGTTCACAGATACAGATTTTTTTTTTGATACTGGTTTCATTTCCATTTTGCTACATGCCTAGAAGTGGGGTTGCACCATTCCTTCTTAAAAATCTGGAAAGGAGTTGAGCCAAGCTAAATTATTCTAGTGCTTTAAAAGCTCTGGATTCTGGTTCTAATCTTAGTCCTTTATACTGTATTTCAAGTTTTTCATAATCTCCACCACAACGGAAACACAATAGGGGCTAGTTGTCGCTCTGCCGTCTTTATTACCCCTGCACACCACATCAATGGAATAGCTTCTAAACTGTGCGGTAAGTACTCATTCTTTGGCTGTGATCCATACCACTGCCTGCGTCCTCATTCAATCAATTTCTCTTTCCATGACTGTGAGGCAGAAGTTAAAACCTGGTGACTAGCAAACTTGGTATGTTTGGTCCATCCAGTGCTTTTTCAAAAGCTAAAATAGTTGCACAACTTTAAAACTGAAACATTTTGTGTTAATTTTGGAATTTGACTTCTCTGGTCACACTGGCTGGGCATTTCTGCATAGAAACAATTCAGTGCAGCTGATAAGTGGCCACCCTGTGTACACAAAGCCTATCCTGTCACTTCTCTAGAGTGCCTACCCAACTCGTCTCTCATTTAAGTGACCAGCCTGCCCCAGCGTCACCATGTGTGCATGTGACACTTGATATGGGATCAAGGAATGGGGTGTTTTCACCTTTCATATATTGGTGCTTGCCTCCAGCACTAGGTAGTTTGACTCCCAGGTCCATCATTGTGGAATTTTAAACAATGAGCCTCAGTTATCCAAATATACGGTGTTACAGGATTAAATGAACAATTTTCAAGTCAATTCCCATAGTCCACAGTTTGAATTCACCATACAAATGTTAGCTATGGACATTAATACTAGGAGAAATGGCCAATGATCACCAGGTCTCTGCACAGTAGAAAAGACAGACACATTTGGTGTCAAAGAAAGAGTAACACAGAAATAGCCAGCAGGCCATATCAGGTCTGGCATGTTAATAAGTAGGGTAGGTAATGGTGGGGAGAACCAACTGTGGGCTTTAAGAAGGAGGTAGAACCTTGGGAGAGGGTGAGCGGTCTGCCCAAGGTTATTTCACAAGTGAGTGGCAGACCTGGACTTAACACCTAGGTCTACTAGACTCCGAAGTAATTGCCAACTATACCCACATGCACCATGTAAGATAGTTGTTATTTCCTGTCATAATACTTCAAAAAAAAATAAAGATTGCAATAGTATTACTTGTCTTTGTTTGCCCAAGACTTTTCCACCTTCCACCTAGTTCAGCATTCCACCTTCCACCTAGTTCAGCATTGAAAGTCTTGTGTCTCTTGGTCCTGGGAAACTAGAACGGTTGGTTACCTTCAAATATTATGAGTGCAGCATTGCTAGTAAATGGTAGACTCTATACACGCACCTTCAGTTATGTCAGGCTGTTGGTTTTTCCAACCATTCAATTCCCTTTTGCTCTTGGCCAGCATCTCAGCTTGATGAGGTTCTTCACCTGGTGGGGTAACCCAAACCATCATTCTAAAAAATGTTGAATTCTTGGCACATTACTCAGTTTTTCATTGACCAGGTACAAAAGCTTGAAAAGGTATGCCGAATGGATCCCCAAGTTTCGAGCACAGTCCTTCTTACTCTCATTGTGTAGCAGCAACTCAATTTCTCCCAAGTAATCAGGACAATCACCCCACCTAGTTCAGTGAATCCAAAAGAATTAAGGGAAAGACTCAGCTTCCTTTTCATCAGAACCACAACTGTGCTCCTTGGTGGACATACTCAACCCTTGAACATTATGATCTTACACATACTGAACTCAAAGAGACAGAAACAGAAATCAATCTTCAAACAGATTACAAACCATGATAACCGAGGATCACCCTCTAACCTGCAGGCATTTGAATTTTATATAGATGCAGATGGCACTAAATATTTGTCCCCAACTGAAGCATATACAGCATTTAGTAAGATAACATCCCAGTATTACAAGGTGTTATCTCCTAGCTGGTTCTGTAATTGAGCCTGCATGAGGCTATTCCACTATTATGTCAAGCCATCTTTGGGTAATAGAAATAGTAGTAAGACCAGTGCCATGTATTAGAGACAGCCTCGTGAATGATACCATAGTGTAGATAAGGCATTCTGAGTCTGTAAGTGGAGATGCTAGCTGAAACACTATGAGCAATAAAGGCTAATACCTACCTAGAATTCTCCGAGTAAGGCACCCAGTTCTGTATGTCACCTGGTTTCAATCCTTCCCCACCAACGTCCTGAGGACTCTGAATGGAGTTGACCACTCAATTCATGCTGTTCCTTGGACTTGGTCCATACCCCTACCTTCTCTGCGGCTACAGGAAAGGGGGCTCCTTTAAAATTTCCTGGGAGGACTGCCAGTTCTCTACGAGCATATAAATCCACGGCTTTTAATTATCTTCCACACTCTCAACCACTGTATGATGTCTAAGGCTACACAAAGAATCGGCTTTTTTATAATCACATTTTTTATAATCACTGTTTTTGTCCTAGTGACTCAGTGCTAGAACCACTTGACTGCCCACCACCTTGCTCTCCACTTTATTCCATAACCTCCAGTTATAATTTGCATGATCATAATGCCGCTGCCTTCCATGATCCACCTGGGCCCCATTTTCCCTCATCAAGGAAGTTACCCTTGAATTTCAAACTTTGACCAACCCAAACCCAGAGTGTCATTTTATGAGCTTGTTTCCTGGGCCCATTTCCAGCAACAGTCATAGATTAGTCAAAATCCCAAGAGAAACAAGCGAAACATTCAAAGTAGGATATCACAAAGTATGAACAGAGTGTTGGAAGTCCAGTGCTAGTAGCGAAGCAATGAGCTGCTATCACCCCCAGGCCCAAGCTGAAGGGGAGAGGTTTCTAGAACAGAGAAGAAAAAGGCAGGTGGGTAAGCTAGAGAGGAGCAACACTTTTCAGTCGAAAGTGGCCAGCAGAAGGCAACTTCACAGGAAAGAACCAGAGGAGTAAGTGGCCTGTTTTCCCCTCCCTCCCAAGCTCGCTGCTCTTGCTGCACTTCCGCTCAACAAAAAGGCACAGAAGCACCACTGAGGCGATGCAGACAAGGCAGTCTCCTGTGGCAAAGCAGACAACAGGTGGAGAAGAGGGAAGAATGGATCTAGAGAAGCAAGCAAAAGACACTTGTCACCCCATGCAGAGTTACTGCAGTGATTTCACAAAACTTCCGGATTAGAAAAGTACCTGACATGCACAGTTGCCTCTTGGCATCAGAGGTGACTGCTTCCAGGACTCCCCTTCTCCATGGACCAAAATCTGTGCAAGAACCTCACATAAAATACCATAATATTTGCACATAACTTACACACATCCTTAAATCATTTCTACATTACCCATAATACCTAATGCAATGTAAATGTTATGTAAATTGTGGCTATACTACATATATTATTTAGTGAATGACAAGTATATGTTCGATACAGACACAAGCTTTTTTCAGAATATTTTTGATCCATGGTTTGTTGAACCCATCGACATGGAACCTGCATATACGGAGGGCCAAGTATAGTTAGAATTCCAGGTGGAAACACCAAGGAGATCCAGAGAGGTGAAGACGGCTGCTCAAAGGCACTTAGCTAGTTTATAGCAAAGGCAAGATTGGACTCCTGTAAGGAAGCACTTTGTCCAATAATACTCTCTGCCCTGCTACAGCACATAGCTTTGCTGCTGGTGTTAAGCTGTCCCTTCGCCCTGAGCTTCTCTCCCGGGAGTTAGGTCTCGGTGATACAGCCCCTCATATCTTACCTTTTGGCAATGGCATGTGCATCTCTCATGGTTCCATCTCTGCTTCATTTCATTGCCTTAGCACGTGTATTTCTTCAATTTCTCTTTTCCTAAATGCCTCACTTTTTAAGATGCTGACATGATGCAGCTTTCAAGATCTCAATGAACACACTCTTTGTTCTACATTTAATGAATTTCTCCGTCCATATATACCATATCCCTCTTTCAACATATAGCAAATCGAATGGAGCCTCCATGTCACATCTCTAAAAGTTATCCTCGGAAAGCCTCAGGTCTCTCCAATGTGCCAGCCCTGCAGGGGTTGTATTATAAAAAATGGGACAGTCGTGGGGATCTACAGGACAAGTTGTACAGTGTAGAGGCCTGTCTGAGGAGTAGGGAGGAATGGGTCCCCCAGAATCCTGCCTGGTCCCAGAGAAGATGTGTTATGCTCTGTTGGGGCCTCCAACAGAACTGCAATCCATCTGTCTGGGGCAGGCCCATTAGGGTTCTGAGTGGTAGAAGCCTGGAGCTCCTGGGAAACAAGAATTCACTCTGTGAATATTGCTCCTAGGGATTTAGGATGGCCACAAACCTGGCATCTTGTTTCCCAACTGGACACCTACAAGGCGGCAGACTTGCTGATCAGCCTCCTCTACCTGTTGAAGCGAGGAAGGCAGAAGCAGAGCCAAGACAGGAGGTATCTGGCATGGCTAGGATGTTTTCCATGGGTGAATGGACACCGCAAAAGGGAGCCAGGCATAGGCATATTCTCTGTACAAAAACAAAGGCTAAGTCCCTAGAACAAAGTGGTTGTGGGCCATATTGTTGTGGGGAAGAGGTTAAGCCAGGGGACTGCCCACACCAAGGCCCTGCACAGTGGGGAGGCCTCACCTCAGGACCTGACATGTAGCCCAACAAGGACCAGCACACGGGCCCCTGACACAGGGTAGGGAAAAGAGCCAGTGATAGTCCAAGAACTGCCACAGTGAACAGAGAGGGCCTCAGCCCTCGTGGTTTTCCTTCCCTTCCTCCTGACCCCATCACCACAGAGCTGAGTCGTGATAAAGTGGAGGCGGAATTGACTCAGAGCCTGATCACAGCTCTGCTGTTCTCTTCCTAGCAGCCACTGCACCAGCACAAGATGGGGCTAGAGTGGGGAGGGGAGGAAGACCTAAACCAAGTTTTGTAACTGGATGGAACTGAGCTTGTAAGTAACTGAAGTGACCAGGAAATTAAGTGAACAGCCTGGTTGTCTGAAGGACTCTGCTACACCGTGGAAGGATGATTCAACAGGGCAGAGCTGAAAGTAGTGATTGCAGAGGGAACAAATTTCACTCAGGGCATTGAAATTCCTCAACCAACTACTTTTCTCTGGAGTTACCTGGACCTCCTCTTCCTTCTCCAAGTTTTTCACACTATGAGGACAGCAGAGTTCCTACAGAGACCTGAGAGGTGGCTTCCAGGTGGGGGACTGAAATCTCACACCAGGAGAGGTGTGCATTCGTCTTGAACTTTTTGCTGAGAGAGGGAAAACTGTATTATCATCAATGTCATAGAGCCGTCAGAAGTCACGTACATAAAATCCACCACACAAACTGGGACAGGCAAATCTCTTCGTTCTTATACAACCTAAAAACTGCAAATGTTAAATCAAGACAGGAAAGAAAACACAAAGATGATCCATGTTGTAATAGTCACCGAGTTGTTCGTGAAGTATTTCTAATTCTATTTTTGGGAACTTATCAGCTGCCATGAGGTTAGGTGGGGCCATGTGATTTGCTTTAGTCACTGGAATGTGAGAAACATGACGTATGTCACTTTCAGATGGGAACTAGGGTGCAATTTCCCGGGTTTCCCTTTCTCTGCCTCCACATAGTGGAGGATGAACCCAACCTCAGCCTGGATCGCTGAGGGAGGACAATGCAGAGAAGTGCCCTGCTGACACACAATGGCTAGGTATGGGGAGGGGTACGTGTTACTGCAGCTTATCCTGGTCTTCCTGGTCTTGACTATTAACAACAACTGGCAATTGTCCATCACTCTGCAGCAATGCCACCTCCAGGTACACAGCGTACCTTCCTACCATCAAGTGTGCAGATTATCAGGGTGACCTTGGACTTCCAGACAAGCCTGGTCTGTCACATACAGGATCACCCACCATCAGCTAGTCAGCACTTTGGCTAGAAGGATACAGGCAAAAGGGCACGCAGCCTATTACGAGAGAAGGTGGTGCAGGGCAGGAAAGGGTGCTGAGGCTGCAATGACAAGGTGTCAGTTGGGGGTGGCAGAGAGGAGCACGAGGAATTGGCCAGAGTGCTCTGCTCAGGTTTGACGAAAACACGAGACACTTGGGCCGCACACCTAGCACAGGCATTTAGTAGGAATAGGCAGGCGTATAACTGAAGTCGTGTCCTTCTCCTTATTGGTTCATGGACTTGCACAAAGGATAAAAGTGGCCAAGGTCCTAGGGACACAGGCTTGATTTGGTGGCACTGCATGAAAAGATCAAGTTTTGCTGGTCCCCAACTCTGCAGCAAGAAAAAGCCAAATGCCACAGACCACAAAGTCAGGGTGCCTGGGAAGGTCCTCACCCTCCTTGGTGAGCATCCCTGTGGTCCTGCAGGCCATCCAGGAGCCTGGGGATAAGTGACCAGATGCTCGGCCTTGCTGTCTCTATTTCTCTGCTTTTATTTTTGCTTTTCTACAAAGAGGTTGATGCTGGTTGCTTCCCACCCCGCTTGGATTCCCTCGGGAACTTGGTCCAGGGTTGCGCCTCTGTTAGCATCACAAGGTCCCTGAAGAGACACCTGGCCTCAAAATCAGTCACCACTGAAAATGTCCTCAGTCATCCCTTCCCCGCAGAGGCAGACTCACGGTGAAAGGAGAAACAGCGGATCCATCTTGCACTTTCCCCAACTCTCGGTCCTGCTGCCTTTGGGAAAGCAGAGGAAGGTAGAATAGGGCAACAGGCTCGCACTGCAGTCGAGTATGGGCTCAGACCTGCCCCCTTCCTACATCAGGCTTGGATTCTCTGCTGAGGGACGGTCAACCCCAAATCTCCCAGGGAGGCCTCGCAGGGGCAAGTGCCTTCCTTATCTCTCTTCCCCCGGTCGCTGAAGCCCATGATGACAGGCCTCTGCAGAGAAGAGGCTTTTAATAAGATCCTTAACTGCTCGAAGACAACCACTCTCCCTGCTGATTCAGCCCTGAGTCCAAGCTGCGAGGGCGGAGAAGGTGGTGCTCTGGCCCCTCAAGGAGAGCACATGGGGTATGGGCAGAGTTCCAGGCTGGAGTGAGACTGTGCAGGGGCTCCACCTTTCCCACACGGAGGGTCTAGCCAGCCACTGAACTCCCGGGTCTGAATCCACACATGGGAAACGGGGACAACGATTCCTGAGTCGCCCGGTTGTGATATTACACATGACAGGGCCTGCAGGCGCAACGGGCTGTGTCTGGCACTCGTGACGTGTGCAGCAGGCTGGCTGTCCTCTCTTCTGAAGCAGGACAGGTCGTGGAGAGGACGGAGGACCAGTGCAGAGTGAGGAGGGCCTCTGTGAACACACGAAGGGCTGAGACCCTTCTGCCCTCCACCAGAGGAAAGGTGGAAGAGATTGCAAAGGGAGTTGTCTTCTGTGCACCTGCAGAGGAGAGTGGCCCAAAGTACAAAAGGAATCTGGAAGAGGTTGGCAACTGGTGGTTGAGGTGGTCATTTCCAGGGACAGCTGTGTTTGGAGAAAGGGCAAGAGGAAACGATGCCAATCACACACAAGAAAACCTGGGTCCCCCATCTCGACGTCTCCCACTCTGAAAATCATACCTGTGGCCTCAGCCAGAACATGTCCTCCGCACTGTACAACCCCTGAGGGCCCCACCTGCAGCCCAGCTGAGGCTCTTATCTGGATCTCAACCACAACTGTGACACGGGCCTGCCCCCAGCACCGCCACAGAGCTTAGGCATCAACATTCCGTCTAGTCTAGTGCTGGGGCACAGGGAGCGCGGTCCCTTGGGGCAGCTGCATGGGCGGAGGATAGAGAAACATGACCGAGAGCACACACGGGCACCCACGGGCCACGGGGATCTCTGGCACACCCGGGCCCGAGGCACAGACCACCTGGAGGCCGCCCTGGGCTCCTGCCGGTGCCTCATTAACAGCAATCTGTACTTGGCAGGATCTGTGACACCATCCAGGCCTGGGAAGCAATGAAACCTTCTAGGAAATGAAGCCTTTCTGTCAGAGGAAGCCACCCAAAGAAAGAGGTAACAGCTGCCAAGGTTTACCCATCTTTATTTTTTATAAAACAAGCTACAAACAGTATCCCTCTTTCCCTCCCTCCCTCCCAAAGGAATAATCACACAGCACAGCCCACGCACATATGTCAGGGAGAAGATAGTTGGAGAAGATGCTGGACTCCTCCAAGGAAGCGACTTCTCTGTGTTTACATACTTCCTCCAGGCCAGAAAATAAGGCTGGGGTCTCCTGCAAGGTCCGTCCAACTCCAGCACGCTGCATTTTCCAGTAGCGGATAATGGGAGAGGGTTTCATTCAGCACGTCGTGATGGGTCCATTAATCACCCCAAGACAACCTCTATGACTTTCTCCAGGACAGCAGGAACCTTCTGTAGCCTGAGACTCCACCGGTCAAGTCCCGAGAAAGCAATGTCCCTCCCACTGGGGCAGGGCTTATGGAACCAATACCCCTAGACCCAAAATGGAATCCAGCTTGCCAAGGCAGCTTATGTGGGTACTGGGATGGAATACAAGCTGAGGCTAGATTGCTGAAAGCAACTGGGAAGGGCACCAACCCTGGACCTCCCTCACTGCCACTACGGCTGCCACGGAAAGAGGCACTTAAGAGCCCTGATGGCCACCTGAATGAGCATGTCGCCTGGGCAGAGGAAGATGCACACCCTTCCCAAAAGTTGGGCTGCCCACACTGGAATCTCAGTAACTCCCTGTGGCAAGCCAGGCCTGGATTTCCCCAGAGCTGGGCCATTATTCCTGTCCTGCTGGGAGAGGCAGAAGTAGAAAACCCGAGCTCAGTTTTACTTCTGGAATTGACCTTTAGGCCTGCAAGCCCATAAGAAAAGTTGAGGGAACAGGAGGAATCTGGCATTGGACTTTAAAGCAATGAAACAACTGTTAAGTTACACACAAGATGACTGACTCAGCTCTTCCGCTAGGCTTGCGGTGGCCACTGAGGACAGGAGTGGGAGATGAAGAGGAGGTAAAAACACAGTCTGATCCCAATTCTGAGACAGCGATCCTCAGGGAGCCTCATCGATGGGTTTGCAAGAGGGCTGGCGCTCCCCTCATTCGGGCAGGCTGTTTGCTCTGTGCTGCTCAGATATTAAACATCCACTAACTGAAAGGCCCTACTGCATGTCTTTTTCTTCTCTGCCTCCCTTCTCAGCCCTTGTACACAGCAGGTGCCAAACATGGATGGAGATGTTTAAACTGATCTTATGCAATTCTCTGAGGATAATTGTTCAGTGAGTCATTAAGACACTGGGGTATCCACCAGCCCTGGGCCCCCTGGGGTTTTGATAGGAGGGACACTTAAGCCATTCAAAAACTGGATTCCTCTTCTCTCCAGGGACCATGTCCACCTCTCACCAACCCAACCTCCTCTGGAGGCCAAGTGCCCAGAGGACCTGCTACCTGTGATAGCCAGTGGCCTGGGATGGCACACTCCTCCCACTGGAAGAGAACCTATAGAGTCTGCTATGCAATCTCAGGGTTCCCATCGATATACACACAGAGATCAGTCCCCAAGTGGAATCCAAGTAGGCTGAGGACAGAGTCCAAAGTTCTAGGAAGCTGGATCATGAGTCTAGAGTGCCCACCACCCACAGCAGGGAGAGAGAGGGAAGCGAACAAACAGCAATGCCAACGCCTGTACAAAAGAACTATACAATTTACATATATATTTATATACAGTATATAAATCTCTTTCTTCTCAATCCCAGCAATATCCCTCCCCCCAAATAACCTAAAAGTTGTCAGTAGCAGATCCAAAAACTTACGAGAGAGAACAGTCTTTCTTCTCTTCCTTTTCCCACTGTGGTATTAGATACTGGTGTTTACAAATGAAACCAGAAACAAAACACACAAAGAAGAGTTATTAAAAGTGCAAACACGGTGGGCATCACTTATGTTACATGGGATGTGGCTGGGCCGTGGGCAGCACAGAAGGCTGGGCGTCTGACGGTCCATCCTGTCTCCTTGGACTTTCTACTGTCCTTTGATTTTCTGTTCCTTAGACGAGACGTCCTACTGAGAGGAAGAAGGACAGTGCAAAAAGAAAGGTATAAGTAAGAAGGAGAGTTGAGTGTATGCGAAAGCCAGCTACATACATCAGTTTCACCCAAAGAGCAGCCTTTTCATCCTGCTGTTAGATGTGGGCAGAGTGGGCACAGTTTGCCACGGCTTGCAGATAAGCACACTTTACCAGCCCACCCTGTGCACTCTGAGCAGCCCAGGAGCCCCCGGAATCAACTGGACCCCGTGGAGACAGGCTTTGCCCAGCAGGCACTGGGCAAGGTGCACTCTGCATGTCACTCTACCCCCAGACGCCAGCCTTTCAGCCTGGCACATGCTTGCTCACAGGCAGAGATGGCAGAAGCCTCTTAGCACAAACTCCATCTTTTTCTTGTGTGCTCAGAAAAACATACTAAAAGCAGGAGCCTAAGTAACATGGCCAATTCCTTCACCCATGATGTACTGCCACAACTTCATTGGGGGGTCTATAGAGGAAAGAGGGGAGCCCAGAAAGGAGGAAACTTACTGAACGGGTTTGTGCCTGCTCGTTTCCCCTGGGGGAAGCTGCCAAGGCTACCACCTGCAACAAACGGAACACACAACACTTGAATGGCCTTCACCTGTACCTGGGTCCCCACGCCTCCTACCCTCCAAAATGAACGAGGGACTTGGGAAGGAGCCAGAAGTTGTGTGGCCACGCTTCCTGCTCTGTGGGTGTCTGAGGCCTCCCTCAGCCTGAGAGAACCCTTTGCAGGCTGAGCCCTTTGAACCAAATCCCTGTTCCATGCAGCCAGGCCCTGCTGGGGTGCCTCTTTCAAATCCCCACAGCTCTTAGTCAAGAAGGGCTTGGTACTGACGAGCTTCTGCATAACTTCTTGATCCTGCTCTCCAATGATGGGAGGTCAAAGGGAGGAGGAAGCTTAGCCCTTCATATGACGACTCAAGGCGCAGGCTCCAAGTAGCAGAGTACCAGGAGGCTCAAGGCGCTCTCCTCCCCAGGGTGTCACGCACTTCTGGGGACCAGCCATGCTGGCTCCTGAAGGACAGCTGGACTGGGGAGCACCATATGTGGCCTGGGTCACTTCCATGTGGTGCTGGGCATACCCTCGAACCCCTTTGGGTTGGTCCAGAGGATGGGAATTAGGGCCACAGCTGCACGGCTTAGCTTCAGCCTCCTTCACAGGATTACACCGAGCTTCAACTGCATTCATGGAGAAGTCACATGACCCAAGCCCATCATGGTCATATGACTTCACAGCTCAACATCCTCACACTCCTTAGAGACAGAATTTAGAGTGGACACAGGATAGATGTTGGTATATCCAATTATGCAGATGAGGAGACAAACTGGGAAAATCAGGGACAGGACCAAGGCAAGAAGTTGGGAAGGGGCAGAGCCGGGGTGCCCAGCCTTAAATCCATCCTTCCCCTGCTCCACCCACGACTGCTCCTCTCGGGGGTGAAGAGAAAGAGCTCCACATATGGAGAGGAGGCCACAGCAGTCCTGCCACCAAGCTGAGACTCAGGAAGCAAATGGGTAGCCAAGAGCAGGAAAGAGGGATGTCCCTGGACCCTCAGGGCATCCCCATAGGATAGTGATAAAGTTATCCCCATCTTGTGATGATAAAAGCAAGGCTAGGAAACGCTGTGAGTACCTACGCAGGATGGCATAGCTTGTACGTGAGGAAGCAAATTCAGACCTGGCTCTCTGGCTCCAGCACCACACTCTGGACCATCAAGAGAGGACAAGGGGAGAAAGAGGCTGAGCCCAGGGGCAGGTGGCATGTCAACTGAAAGGAAAAGTGAGCATTTCCAAAACATAGAGGCACTAGTCCTCCACCCCGCTTGCCCCACAAGGATGGTGAGGACAATCCTGATGAAAGTGCATTGTAAACTGGAAAATGCCAGTTAAGACAGAGGCCCCAGCTCTTGGGATGTCTGGTTTTTCATGCTGGGCAGAAATTCAGCTCTCTCTCTCGAGGGTTCTGGAACAGTTGTGTTCATATGGAATCTCCAAAATGTTGGTTCCTCAGATGCAAAGCTATCCTCATCCCCGAGCACCTCACCTTCCTCCAACCCCCTCTAGCCCCCACCTAGCATGCAGGCCCCTCGAGGCCCACCAGAGGGCACCATGTGACACCAGATGACCCACGCATGGGCTCCCCTCCCAGGAGCGTCTGCATGCCATGGACCCAAGTGGCTTTTCTGCTGTCCCCACAAAGTAGAGGGGCAGAGGAAGGCTGCCAGCCAGGTCTTTGGCCCATGGGAGGGTTATTTTACTGCTACTAATTTCTTTTGCGCACTCACTAGCACCAGGGACTGGGCTGTGTTCTTCACATGCGTTATCTTGTTACATCCTCACCCCAGATCTATGAGCTGGATACTATTACCTCCATTGTGCAGATGAGGAAACTGAGGCTCAGAGAGTTTAGGTAACTTGTCAAAGATTACAGAGCTAGTAAGTGGCGGAGCTGGGATAAGAACCAGGTCCATCTGACTTCAGGGCCTCTGCCTCTGCTCTTCACAGTGAGCACAGAGTCCAAGTGTCTGACCATGATGTTGCTGCGGGGAGCGACCCCTCATCCATTCACTCACTCATTCATTCACTTGACAAGGATTTCACAAACTGCTACCAGGTGCCACATGCTAGACGTTAAGAATTGAAATGATAGCATCCAGGGCTTCAAGGGGAAATCAGGAAAGTAAATTACAATACCGTGTGATAAGTGCTGTTGAGAGAGGCGATAATCTTATGAAAAGTTGCAACAATGACTTCGACTGAGTTCTTTCATTGTCTCACTGATAAACATGAGACCATGATAAATATCATTCATGTGATAACACTGTGATAAATGCTCTCACTCATCATCTCATTTAATCAGCACAACAGCCCTATGAGGAAGACATTATCATCATTCCCATTTTACAGGCGAAGAAGCTAAACAGGACGGCTGAGTGATGCACACACAGTGGAAGGGCTAGTCTGTGGCGCAGGTGGGGTGGGAACCATGACGTGCATTGTGCACGGGAGACTCAGCGCTCTGGAAAGCAGCGAGGCGCCCTCATGGCACTGGCCACTCAGCCCGGCTCATGCACCAGTTAGCCTGAGACCCAGCACAGAGCCCAGCTATGGAGGGCAGCTGCTAAGACAAGGCCGGCTGCCATGGTGCGCCATCCACCTCCACCTCCCGCGGCTTACACTGGTTCACCCTGGGTGTTCACTGACCGCAGAGGAACGAGGGTAAGTCCTTCTGCCTTCTTATGCCAACTCCCCTACATACTCTCAGCTTTCCAAAGTTTTCATTTCCAATAATTCAGCATCAGTCAAACTGATACCTTCGGCCCCTTCTTCTCAGCCCCACTCAGCCTGCAGGTGCGTCTAACCTGACCTGCCCAAAGCATACTCCTCTCCTCTCCCGTCCGCCTACGCCTGTGTGCTCTTCCTTCCATGTCGCCCATCTCGGTGGATGTCCCACCCCACGCTTTGTCCCCACCCTCTGTCCCTCTGTCTTACTCACTC
>PVJO010016148.1:0-42886 GCA_004026905.1 Hystrix cristata | reverse complement strand
TTGTAGACTGGTCCAACCACTGTGGAAATCAATATGGAGATTCCTCAAAAAACTACAACTGGAGGTTCCATTTGACCCAGCTATTCCCCTACTGGGGATCTTCCCAGAAGAATTAAAATCGTCATACCACAAGGACATATGTACCACCATGTTCATAGCAACACAATTTGTAATAGCTAAGTCTTGGAAACAACCTAAAATATCTTTAAATTTATGTGAAAGTTGCCTTTTAAAATAATGTGTTTTAAAATCCATCAAGATAAATAACAATGATGAGTAATTATGTCGATGGTATGAAGGGTCGACCCCTGTAAATCATGCTGAAAATGCAGTTAAGAAATACTGGATTATATGAAGCTAAGAAAAAAAAAAAAAAGTAAGTAAATGCCAGTGAGTGACTACTCTGAACAAACGAGAGGTTTAGATAGAGAATCAGAAGAAAGTAAACTTAGTACAGTAATCTTCCTGGTTTTCACTTTTCACCAGAGAAGGGTACAGATGTGGCACTGTGAGGTAGGAGTGGTCTGCCGATGTTTAGGGGAGTATCCACAAAACCTCAGAGTTCAAGCAAGGAATATCATTGGCCACCTCTCATTGTGATTTAAATTCAAGTAAAAAATCAAATTGGACTAGCCGATTTTATTCAAGTGTTCACCTTCCTTAATCTAAATATAACATGTCAGTAATAGTGTCTGACTTTCTTTTTACTGAGTTCCCAGTGCCTAACCAACTGCTTGGGGCATAATAGGTGCTCAATAAATACTTTCTGACTGAATGAGTAAATTCTGCCCACTAAAGAGACTTCACTGAGTTTATTTTATATTTATGTGATTGCATCTAAGAACTTTTGTTAGACTTGACATAGAGAAGAACAGTAAATTAATTTTAAATTTAATATGTGTATGACTTTAAATGAGATCAGCAGTGTCATCGTAGTTTTGGAGACCCATCACTGTCAGATGAAATGTCTGTAGCACAAATTGAGATGCTAAATCAATTCAAGAGACCCAAAGCATGGCTCGATATCAATCCTGAGGACTGTTAGGGGCTTCAGGGAAGGAAATGTTACTGGCCACTGAGTTTCCTGGAAGAAGAAATCTCAACTGTAGTCATTGGGTCTCTTCATGGATCTCCAGAGGCAAAGTGGAGGGGCGTGTCAGTAGAGCATTTGAGAGCAGAGAGGCGGCACTCACACATGATACTGCTAACCTAATAGGACATGGAGCGTGACGATTCCTCAGATAAATAGTTGTGTATTATACTTGTGTGTGTGTGTGTGTGTGTGTGTGTGTTCAGTTAAGGATGTTAAGGGACATTCTTTCAAAAGTTACTCAAGGGCTCCATTCTGGCCATCTGGGGTGGCTGCTTTGTAGAAATTACATACTGAGGTCATCAACTGGATTTAAATGTACGAAGCAAGGCATTGATAGAATAAGTCTGCTTTTGGTGCACTTCCTAATTCAGGTGTGAGAAATAGCAGTAACTCGTTGTTGTTGTTTTTAAGGGGAAAGGGCAGGTTATAGATATTTTATAATCCAGGAGTCCACATCATACTTTCTCAAGTTTCTTGCACAGTGATGGCTTCTGATTACTTTGCCAATAAACCCCCCTGCTGGACTGAGAAGTTATTCTAAGATGTATTTGTACAATATCCAGAATTTGGCTTCTGAAGACCTGTAAACGCTGTGTTGTAAGATTGCTTTGGAAGGTCATTTTAGTTCCTTTTACACAAATCAGATTGAAAATTTTCCCAAGATGCAGGTATATTTTAGACCAAATATTGAAATTCAGCAAAATAGCAGCAAATTCGAGAACCTTACAACAGCTAGCACGTGTGCGTCACATTTTATCATGGGCCAGCTCTGACAGAAACCGTATACACCTTATCCCGTTTCTTTCCCACAGCACTCCTTGGGAAACTAGATGATACTTATATACTCCTTAAAATTTCTGTTAATCACTCAGTCTTACCTGACTTTTCTTACCTTTTATCTGCTAATAACACAGAATGCAGCAGTGAACTAGCAATTATTTTGCAGTGTACCTCCCAGGTAGCATTGTATTTACTATAAAGCAAGAGTCCACTGTCTTTTGACCCTTTGTGTTAGTAGCAAAACCCAAGCTGAAATTCTGTCTGACAACTTACTGAATAAGTGATGCTTATTCAATGAATATTTTGAGCAGATACTGCAGAACTGAAAAAAAATTATACCTGCATTTTTATTGTTTGAGGTTGTTAGTCATATCACCTTCAAATTCTTTAACGTAAGGACTCTAGTAAATAATTTTTCCAACTCAGATCTTATTGATTTATTATCAAATTTGTGAATTCCAGATCACCAAAATGAGCTTCAAATTGCTCTTTTGCATTCTTGAACGTGACCTTAACTAGTAAAGAAATTCTCCTGACCTTGGAATGACTTCAAGAGACAATTTAAAGGCAAGACAGAGCAGCTTTCAAGAAAAACTCAACATAAATTTGAATATGCTCTGGAGAGGGGGCAGTTGTCACCATGGTGATTTTATTCTCTCCTGGATGGAGCTCAAAATGAAACAGGAGGAGTTTTCCAGGCAAAGATGCTGAAATAGGGGAATCAAAAGCTGGATACAATTTCTCGCTGTTATTAGAAATGTTTGAAGTTTGCGGCTTGTATTTGGCACCAGATACCCAACGTAATTGTCAGGCAGCCTGAAAAATCACACTTGGATTGTTAAAATATTTGTAGATAATTGTGAGGTTATCTTATTATTAATATTTTGCTCGAAAGGATTATAATTATACTGGTGCTTACTCTAGACACTATTAATAAGTGTTTACTATTCCCTAATACCAAAAATTCTTTGCATGTGTTATCTCACTTGATACTTATGAAGCTTGTGTGTAGATACTTTGCTTATTCCCACTTTAAAGATGCAAAAACTAAGGCTGAGGCATTCATAGTGTGCATTTTCATAAGGTTACATCATGGGAGAAAAACCTGATTAAAACCTTCTATCATTATAGAACTTGCATTGTAGTCATTTGCATGGGTCAGAGAGCCACATATGGGATTTGAACTCAAGCTTAGATTCAAAAACCCGTCATAAATGACAGGATCATGTTGTCACAGTGTATCTAAGTGGTCTATGATTTTAGAAGTCACTCTTGAGACTGGCCACTCCTACAGGTCACAGTTTGGAGCGGGATAGGTAGGTAGACAGATGACACGTGTCTAGAAAGTTCACATCACTTTGTTACTTTTGTGTCCCTCTCTAAGAATTTCAGGAACGAATAACCATGAACGTAAGTTCTTTCCCATCAGGAGACCCCCCCTGTAGGCCTCTGGTAGTTCCTGTCACCCGCAACTGAAGAACAGTTTTATTGCCATGGGGAAGTGCTTTCTCATAAACTGAGCATATAACGCAGAATGTATTGAAACCAAACCTGGCTGCCATTGTGATGGACAGATGTCATGGCTAGATCACCCTCAAACAATCCTGTAATGACCCTTTGGAATTCTACACGTGCCAATAGTCATTTTCGTATACAATATTCTTTCTCTTCTTTTTTGTGTGACCTTCATCCATTAGTTCTTTCCACCATACTTCTGGGTTTTGACTTTCAAAATTGAAAAAACAATTTTTCCCTCTGACAGCAGTCATACATTCTGGGGAGATGAGTGGGGAATGTCTATCAGCATTTGAGAGTCTTGACCTTTTTCTTCATGGCCCAGAAGTTCCTAGTGTTGTTCATCTCCAAACTAAATGTCCAAAGGACCTTCATCTCCTTCATAAATACCTCGGAGAACACCTAGCCAGTATCTTCATTTCCCTAGAGGAAATGCATGGGAGCCAGCTCCTAAGTGCTGGTGTTTGCATGCACCTGCTTGTTTATTTTTTTAATGTAATTGGGAAAATGCCTGGATGCATAAGTCTATTTCTCCAGTGTGCTCTAAGCTGATTTAAGCCTACAGAAGACAATCGTAGCCTTGTATGGTGCGTCTATTGCACACAGAGTTCTCTAAGTTGGTGTTTTGCAAAGATAGAACAATCAGAAAATGCCTGGAATGCAAACTTTAAATGGCAAGATAAAATACTAAAAAGTAATTAGGAATATGTATTTGGAAAATAGTAAACATCATTCTTTATCAGGGACTGTGGGACTCATAAGTGGCTTTCAGTTCTGGCTTCATTCACATGTGTATGGGCGCTACTCTCGATGACTGTGATCTGTTTTACCTGAGGGGCACCCACACGTCTGTGTCTTACAGAAGCTAATCAGATGATGTTGTAAAGCCCGGCCAAGTATAGCCTTCCCATGTCACTCAGGGCCCCAGTCCATACCTAGGGAGGTTAGCTATCTCATGTCTCTCTGAGTATACAAAGTTATCCCCTCCTCCTGCTCTTTGTTCTCTCTTGTCCCTTTTTAGCAATATCCTTTACCTAGTTCTTTGCATGGCTACTGTTTTTGTGCCATTGTACCCTCCACTCACATCTCACCTTATTGGTATCCACATGAACAGAACCCTCTGGAGTTGTTTGTTGTGTAACAGAGATGTCTGAACTGTGGCCTTGTTTCTCTTCACCCTCAACACTCTCTCTGGTTACTCTTAAATCAGCATCTTCTATTTTATCTTTTCCATACTACTAATCAAAACTATTTTTGTTTTTTGTTGTTGTTTTGTTTTGTTTTGTTTTGTTCTTTTGGTGCTGGGGATTGAACTCAGGGCCTTGTGCTTGCAAGGCAAGCACTCTAACCGCTGAGCTAAAGCCCCAGCTCCTCAAAACTATTTTTAATTGGTTTATGCTTTTTTAAAGAAAAAATTCATCATTAAAATACAAGGACACAAAGTGTAAGGACTATTGCTGGCTTGTTTAGTATTTGTAATTCTGGTACCTGGACTGTGCCATACCTTGCAATGTGTTTCCAATGCACATCCATTAAATAAGTGTACTGTGCAAGGTATACAAAGCTGAGACTAGAGAGCTGAGACTAGAAATGTACATTTCTAGCTGAGACTAGAAATGTACTAATATGAGGTAGATGGAGTTCATCAAAACATTTAATGACTCAGGTGAGGTTCCGGGTAGATGAATGGAGTATGTTCCTTGAAAGGACAGCAGTATTTCCTGAGAGCGGCAGTAAATCACAATCATGGTGGAGCAAGTTTGTTCGCTAGGCTGAGAGGACAAAGCTCTGATTAGTAAAGTTTGTCCAATCTCATGAGATAATAAAATCACCTAAAGTGAAAACAGTAATTGGATACAGATCACAAATGAACCAATTCAAATGTTTCTAAGTGATTTGAACAGAACCGCAATGAGAACATAGATTGTCCCCAACTCTTAAGAGAATTGTCAAAGCTGTATATTTTTCCAATTAATATTGCTAGAAAACTGAGAAGGGGCAAATGATAATGGTGATGATAACCACTGCCATTTATTGAGTGTCTCCTTTTTTGGCGGGATTGGACCAAGTATTTCCAACCAGTACATCATTTTTATTCTCACAGGAAACCTTTGAGATGATTCATATCCTCCGGTTACCATTATTAAGACCAAGACTCAAGTAACTGATTGAAGCCCACCCTCATGTAAAAGGTGGAAATGGGATATGAATCCAGTACTGTAGACCCCAAATTTGCTGCCTTCACCCAAAACACTGGACTACCTCACTTGGATCCAGTTTTGCCCAGTATGATTCTGATGTTTGTCTACCTTTCAAAATTATTCATCTCAGTCAATCAGAATTATAATAAAAGGTACAGAAAGTCTTTGAATGAAAAATTTTGTGAAGTTGTTCAGTGTAGCATTTGGAACACGAAACAGACTCATACAACAGAAGAATATTATGAACGATGCTCAGGGCCCCAGGACTCAGAATTTAAAAGTTGTAGTTAGAATTCTAAACTGTTCCATGAATAAGAATAAGAAGGTACTTTTTGCATATTTTATATTACATGGGTCACTTTTAATTGTTAGGGTAGGGTGGTAGTTTAGTTTAATTATTATAAGTAGACAGAGGAGCCTGAGGATAGGGTCCACAGAGTTGGATAAAAGAGATAGGTCAAGTAGCTGATTAATCCAGCAGTTAAGACAAGTTTAAAGATGTAAAGGTAAACACAAGAAGAAGGATAAAAGCAGCAAAAGCAGCAATAAAAGGGGTAATGGGATATATCATGTACAGGTACAAATCAACTATGATGAATGTGATCATTATGTACATCCACAATGTACCAATACATGTTATTAGCCAAAAAAGAAAAAAAAAAAAGGTAATAAAGACCTTTCCTCCCAGGAAGAAGATAGGTATGTATGTATGCTACATTGGTTGACAGTTCTTCCTGACTTCAGGGCTGGACTTAGAAAAATTTAGAAATGCAAAGTAATCGGGTATTCCTTTGAACTCAGTTTCTGGTAAACCAGCTAGATAACTAATTTCCTTTAAACCCTAATCCCTGAACCCCACCTGTTTGAAACAAGTCCTGTATATACTTAAGACCAAAATGAAGGCAATGCATTGTACTTCTTTTCCCTCTTGGGTATTTTTCTTATTATTCTCACTAAACACTCACATAAATTCTTCCTTTTGCCCATGAGTTTATTCTTCAACTTCATAAAATGAATTCTCAGATTTATACAAAATTAACTGTTCCAATGTAATGTAATATTTACCAATAGAGAGACAAAATAGTTTGCTATGTTTTAAAATCCTTCACAAATACCTATGCAAAATAAGCCCCGAAGTACCTATTCATTTTTGGTTTTTATGTAAATTAAATGCCGATGCCTGGTAATGATTTAATTAGAACAGGGTGAGAAAGGTATTTGGGTGATTTTGTATGATTCAGAGGAGGTCAGGAGCACTTTCCAAGAATTTCGACATGCCATAATGGTTTTTCTTACATGTAATTTCACTGCATGCTGGATTGTTCTTTCCCTTAGTGTACCGTGTTATTCCTCTTAGAGTGTGGTGAGACAAGGAGCAGGCTGGTGCTACGACTTGACCAGGGTGCATAGGACCAAAGAGACTGCAAAATGCTTGTGCATTACCAAGAATCAGGAAGTAAAGACAGAGAAGAGGGATGAGCAGAGAAATTTTAAGGAGGAAATATTGCTTAGTTTAGTTAGGGTTAGTTACCCAATAGCTCTTGGCTCAGATCTCTTATTTTCCAGAGTGGAAAGACTGGACAAAGGCCTGCAGGTTGGGTGGCAGCTGTGTGAAGAGAGGGCATCAGATCTATGTCTTCTATGCCAGGCCGAGGTGCTCCCAGCCCTGAGGAGGAGCTGCTGGGCCTTCCTTCATGAAGAATCGATGCGAGATATAAAAGGCAATTCCGGTTGATTCAGGTACCCGTACAAAGAAAGTACTAGTTTTAGATAAATAACCTCGCTTGAAAATGAGTGCACAGGTGGGCCTATTTTCCTTTTCTTTCCTTTTTTTTTTTTTAATGATTTATTACTGTCAGAAAAGAACGATAATAGACTATTCTAGTGTATTTCCTTAAAAAATTGGAGCAACTGCTGGTTTGTTTTTAAAACAAATAGTTAATTCAAAACTAACAGAATTCTCCTCTTTAAAAAAAACGATGGTAGTTGCTTATTTACTTCATTTGAAGGGAATTTTTTTTTTAAATTCAGTCTCCCTAGCAACAGAGACATCTGTCTCTATTCTCTTAGTCATTAAAGCCAAAGAAAGTAGCTGCTTCAAAAATAATAAAGGCAATTTCTATGAATTGGGTAACTGTTAATTGTTGCCAAGAAATCTTAGTGAGATAATGAGGCATACAGCAATTGACAAAGATCTTTTCATTGATGTATGAGCTTCCAGCTAGCCCATGGTGGTTAGCTAATATATACAGTACCATCGATGAGGTATTGTGTGATTTGCTATATAACACAAATAGAGAAGTGATCTTTACTCTTTCTAATTTCTTTCAGAAGTATGCCTTGCTGTGATTTTTCTGATTGCTTAGTAACTAATCATACCTCGGGATTCCAGGGAATATATTTGCCTATTACATTTCATGCAAGTAGAAAGGCTAGAAGCATTTACAATAGAGATCAATGCGACAAATAGTATAGTTGCTGGTGGTGGTGTTAAAACACAATATACTTCTCATTTGAGTTGTAGATTCTGCAAAACCGTTTGAGTGAAAATACTTAAAATTGCGCTGGATTCTAAAATGTATGTTGGCATTTGTGCTAAGACTGTTTGCAGGCCCCTTATAATGAAACCCCAATCACCCTCTACAATAGCTTTGCTAATAAACACAAAACAGTTTTTCAACGCTTTCTGCTTTCCCAGCAGCCAAGGAACCAAATTATATTAAGTCAGTATTTTTTATTATTGGCCCAATGTTTGGCACATGCCTGGCTGTATGTGAAACTACTGTTAAATGGGTAATAACAGAAGGAGAAACCAAGCATATAGGAACAGCTTTTTGTGATTTTTTTTTTATAATAAGGAAATATGGCTCTGATAAGCAGATGTGGAATAGTTTATTGCGATACTGGCCTCGTAAACCTATTTTAGTTTCTTAAGGAGGTGGGGGGTGACTGCAAATGGAAACTGTCAAAAATGCTGAATCTAATTTCAAATTTAAAATGTTTATAAAATTTACATATGTATGGAAAACTATCAAGGGAAATACAATGGGTACTAACTGCATATTGGTTTTAGTAGCGCTTTGAACGAGGACTTTACTTTTATTATAGCATGTTATGATATAGTACAGATAAGAAACAGAGGAACTAAAACATGTTTTCAACCTCACAGTGACATTTGTTTTGTGTCAGACTGTAGGTATGTATAATTTGGTGCATTATTTGAGTAATTGAGGCATTGCTGGTTGGGAGTTGGATAAGATCTTGAAATAAAAATGTAGGCATAGTTCAGTAAATCCTTTCAATTTAGGGATATTTTTATAATTTGTGAAGTATTTTTCTTTTAAAAATCCTCTAAATACAGATGTTTCTAGTAAATGCTTCTGAATATGAATGAATAAAAGATATTATCTTTTAAAAATTACAGTTTTCATCTGCATAATTTCACACTGTTAAGGTGACAAACTGTTAATTTCCTTTCAAGATGCTTCTAATATAATGAAAGTAGAAAGTATTTTTCTAACAACCAAGTAGAAATAGACTTGAATAACTGTGGTGACTTTTTATCGAAAGTTTAAGAAATGCAATGTAAAGAAAATCTTGGCACTTGATGTGGCATTTGTGACATACTCTATGGATCTCGGAGTTACAGTACTGGCTCTGTTGATCAAGTTTTACCGTATTGTCTATCAGCATGTCATTTGACAGCAGGTTCTGGTGGATAACTCGAAATGAATCTTTGTCTCAAACAGAACACATGCAGGGCTCTTCTCTTTATATGAGAGACTAGGAAACTGTGAGATTTGGGCCACATGTGACCTGCCTTTTTTATATGATCTATAAGCAAAGGAATATTTTTTTCCTTTTATGTCTGGCTGAAAATAATCAAAAGAACAAAAATATTTAGGGCTGTGGTAATTATACAAAAATAAAACTTGAGCATTTGTAAATGAGGTTTCATTGGAATATCGTAAACCCATGACTTACACCTGACTGCTTTAATGTTGCGTGAGTCCAGCGATTGTGGCACAGATAGTCTGAGCCACAAAGCTCAAAGTATTGTTGTTATTAATGAGAAAATGACCCCCATGGGGCGTTTGCCAGAAATTTTTCCAACTCCAACTCTAGATTTATACAGTGATAATCTCACTGTGAACTGAAAATGCAAATAATACATTATAAAAGCTATTATGAGGTATGATAAAATATAGTGAATATTTAAATTTGTAAAAAAAATATTACAATAAAAGACACATTGCAATTAATTCTCCTCAAAATACTCCCCCTCCCTTCAAACACACTTATGCCATTGTTCTTGGCACTTTCTGAAGCAGTTTTAGAAGTCCTCTCTTGTGTCTTTAGTTGTGTCGCCATGGCTATCTCCAGGTCCTGAATTGGTTCAAAACACTTCCTTTCACGATCATTTTGACCCTGGGGAAGAGTCGGAAGTCACCATGCCACATCCAGTGAATAACGTGGATGAGGACACACAGTAATGTTTTTATTGGACAGAAATTGCAACCAATGATTTGAATCGATTCAGGACATTTACTGGCCAGGTGTAAGAAGCAAGGAATAGGTGGACTCTTTCCTCTTCTGGGAGGGTGGAAGACAGGTGGGATGGGCAGACAAAACCCAAGTGGATTAGTCACTGTATTTGCGGGCAGTCTGGAATGAAAGATGACTTCTAGAGTTACTGGTTCTGTGAGAGGCTCGTCCATTGTCCTCAGAGTGTTGTGGAATCTCTCATCAGTAGTCCTTGAGCAGAGAGCTGAGAGATTGCCGATTGGCTCAGAGAATGATGAGAAACATCCTCTCGCATCTTTCTAGGAGCAGGAGATGGTGATGTCTCAGCTGAGTTTTGAAGGATGAATGAGAGTGAACAGGTAACAGAAAGAAAGTAAGCAGCTCACCAAACTATCGGCATATACTCAGTAAAACGAAAATAATTACAGAAAGAAAAATTCTGATAAATGACAGAATAGTTTTAAAAATTATCCCAAGTGAAGATTTCTTATTTTGTTTTTATTACCATTTTGTTGAAGTATAATTGATGTGCAATAAACTGCACATATTTACAGCATACTCTTTGATGAGTTTTGAAATATATTTATTCCTATGAAGCTGTTATGGTTTATATCTAGATGTCCCTGTAAAGCCTCATGTGAATAGGTGGGACCTTTATGGGTGATTGGATAAAAGGGATATAGCTGACTTGCTCTGAGGAGGCTGAGCCTGGTCAGAAGAGGTGGGTCAGTACGGGTGTGACCTGCAAGGTAGATTTTATTTCCCTTCCCAGTCCCTCCTTTGAGTTTCCATTTCCTGGCCACCATGGACCTCTGCCATGCTTTCCTGTTTTGGACCCAACAAACTATGGGCAGAAAGATCAGCCAAAATAAACCTCTTTTTTTTTTTTTTATTTGTACATATCAGGTAATTTTTCCCACCAAAAAGGGAAGTGAGCAAGACAGAGACCATCACTATACTCAATTCCATCACGTCAAAACTTCGTATACATATCCCTCTACCCTGTTCTACTTCCTTTATTGAATGTAAGTCAGATTTTCTAGAATTTTATATGGACTCATTTTTTTAATCTATGCTATTTTTGGAAACGAGAGGCTATCTATTCATTTTTGTTGCAAGGATGGATAGTTGGTATCTTTGCATTGCTCTTTATAGTTCTAGAAGAAATAAAATAGGAAAGGAGGTCACTTTTTATTGTCTAAAATCTATCAGTGATTTTTTTTAAACATGTTTTTGCAGTCTACTGAAAGTGAATTGCAAAAGTCTTCCAAAATTGATCACTTTGAAATGCTTGATTACGTGCTGTGCTACTTCTTACCTTGAAGAAGACCTGGGTGTTCACTGCAGGTTGATTTCCTTAATACTTTGAGTCAGGAGCCAAATGTAACGGACAGGCTGGAAAAGTTCTCTCAACCTTCAGGTCCTAAGACTTAAAACTAGATAAATCAGTGTATTTCTTAGGAGCAAATGAATTTTTCTACAAAATGAAGCGTTCCTGGAATTTGCTAGTGACGTTATGTTAGATTTGAATTTAAACGCTTTTATAAATTCCACAACCATTTCATGAGCTTCTATTATGTACCGAGCAAAGAGTTTAAGAGCAGAGACACAGAGATAATGAATTCCTGCCTTAAGGGATTTCTGGTGCAATGGGGATGCAAGGTTATAAAATGTACATTCTTTGCACTAATTCACAAAAGAAGCATTTATTAAGGGTCTGTTAGAAACTACAACTTGAGCTACACCGTTTGCAGTGGCTGCCTCCTTCCAATTACAGAGTTTACACTTTAGTGAAAGAGTCTGATGATATGCAGTGAAACACAATGTAAATGAGCAGAATTAGTAAAGATAAGGAGCAATGTTGTGATGGAAAAGAATGGGGTGATGATAGGGTACGGTAGGGTGGTCATTTTGTAGAAAGTAAGCGTGGCCAGCTCTGATGGGGAGCAGGGGAATGAGAAGAAGAACCTCCATGGAAGCCAGGGGTAGTGGAAGCACAAATACAAAGTTCAGCACAGGGTGGCACTTGGCTAGTCGGTAGAGCCCCAAGGAAGATGAGCAGGTGGAGAGGGACACGAGCAGAACCTGTAGGAAGGTCTGGGTTTTCCATTTTGTTTTACGGACCAAGGAATTCCCGGAGTGATTTAAAGTAGAAGATATCTGACTTTTTGTTTTCTGCCTATTAACTTTATACTGAAAATTAGGCCCTGATAATGCAGTAAAATGAATAAATAAAATGTTTACACTAAAATTCACAGGTTGCGTTCGTTTAGATTCTGACAATTGTGCACAATGATGTAAACAGTACCCCAAACTAGACATGTGATATTTCAATGTACTTATGTCCCTTTCAAAGTGATGCCATTCTATTTTTAATTGCAAAATTATCTATCTATCTATCTATATATGTTTCAACCATGGAATAATAATACCAAGCTAATTGATACATCCATCATGCCATGTACTACTTTCTTTTTTTATGGCGTAAACACTTAAAGTCCATTACGCTACAGTTTTGAAATGCCATTTTCTATTTACTTTTGAAATGATTACTATTGTGAAAATATGGAGAGGATTGACTCTTTATTCTTATCTGATTTACGTTCTCTTTTACCTCTCTGACCATAACACTTGTAACATCACTATTCCTTTTCATTCTGGGCTCATTCCTTTCCTTACCACATACTTTCTGGTCTGGTCACGTTCTCAGGCGCTTTATCTAGAAAGTTACTTTCTACTCAGGTTTTCACTCTGCTTGGCCAGATTCAGAATATCTGGCCAGCCTCTGGTCTACCTTTTCATTGGCTAACTGATACATTTAATTAACACCATTGGACCGGTCCATGTTCTCTGGACTCTGACAGGGTTTCTCGGTTGTTCCCAAATTGAGTTTTTATGTGTCTTCTGTACTAGAGGAGTGCAGACAGTTACATGGCTATGATGAGACTGGATAAAGGAGGTGATCTAGAGAAAAGAACAAGGCTGATAATACAGAGAGGAGAGGCAAGTCTATACTATTTCGATAAAACCTTCTCGTTTTTAAATGAAAAGTTGTATGCACCAGGGTAGACCTAGCCCAAGCCCATTCCAAACTTCATGTGATAAAACTGCTAAAACTCTTTGGTTTTTCTCCTTATCTCGCAGTGCGAGTCATATTTGTCGATGATCTACGCAGCCAGTCATGAAGGCTTACACACTCCAGAGAGTGCTGCGTGCCTTTCTGCCCGTTTCCAACTCACTGTCTGCTGCCCTGCCATCCATCTAAATGCTAACTAATGCCTTTTCTCTTCCAGCGAGTCAAGCGCTCAAGGCATTGGCTTGTCAGTGGTGGGTGTTTGCTTGTTCTAGTCCTGTGGTTTAGTGAGGTAATGGATTGGCAGGATTTTCTTATTTTAAAGATGATTTGATCAAGTGCGTTCTGCGTGGGTTGATGTGTTAAAAATTCAGGATGTTATTTACAAAGAATTACAGAGGAACCAAGGGCACATGGGGCCTTGGCCAAGATTTTCTTCCTTATTGATGCTGCCATCACAAATATTTAATTGGCGTCACAGTAAATATTCAAAGGTTAATGTAGCATGCTGGTAATGGATAATGAAGGTGCGCAGTCCTTACAGCCTCACTTTGCTCCCGTAATGTAATTACTAGTACAGAGATCGTAGGGGATGGAAGCGATGTATCATCCCTTGGCACTTGCCTGCAGGTAACACACACAAAAAGTGGTGGCTCTTATGATCCACTCTGTGTATTTTGATGCATTACTCACAGTGAGATGTTTGCATTTCCATCAGTGAATTAGGTAGTGCTTTTTGGCCGCAAAACAATGATGTTAAAGACATACATTTATCTGAAAGTAGAGAAAAATTTGTTTCTACTGTGATTCGTACCTTTAGCATTTCATGAAAAGGAAGAAAAATCCTTTCTGAAAGTCTCTTTTTTGTAAAACGTATTTTTATTTTTCATATCTCTCAAGCAGTAAAACAAAGAAAAGAACTTGGCACATGGTAAGTGCTCAGTAAACATAGATCCTGATGACACCTATTTCCTCACTGTCCTCGGTGACTGCCTGTTTCTCTCCATGTGTCATTTCTAACTCTTACTGGCCTTGTGGTTTTACAGACAACAATATTTGAATCATGTTATTTTTCAAAACATAATGTATCAATTATTTTCTCCCATTTTTCCACCCAGTTTTTGTCTTTTATCATAGAATTCTATACCGAGTAAATGAATTGCACTGAAACGCGCTACCTTTGTAAGGGTACCATCAGGGAAATGAGTACAAAGCTATCTTATGCTATTATTTCACCCCAGTGCATTGTTTTTAATGTACGTAACAAAAATCATGATGAATAAAATACAGAGGTGGATGCCTTGATCTGATGAACTGAACCTTTGACATCGAAGTGCAGATCACACAAGTAAAGTGTGGACAGAAGAGACCTTTTGTTCTCATTGTTTTTTTCTACTTACGTATTGATAATACGGGAAAGCTAATTTCGAATGGTCACTGAATCTTAGACCTGCTGTAGGCATATTAGTTACGAGAAAGCAGTAGAATTTGGCATCTAAGGTTTCAGGTTGGACGGCACACCCTGAGGGCCTCAGCTCCGCCTGCTACCACAGGCTCCTCCGGCCTGGCCCTGTCTGGCTTAGGGCTTGTCTCTCCTTTTGTTTCTGCCTGTTTTCTTATTAAAGAAGAGATTAGCAGCCGTTAAATGCTTATTAGAACCCAACTGTGTCTTTATTTGAGATGAAAACATAAAATTTGAAAACACACTGATTAAAAGGGGTCCCCTTAAGAAGGGAATGATCAGTTTTAGAAACATTTGGTTTAACATGAGCAATTTCAAAGACCCATTTCATATCACTGGGAAAGTTATTTTATCACTAGTTAAGACAAAGTAATGCCAACTGATCGGAAACAGGACAAAACAGGGGATTTTGCAGTTTCTATCAACTCTTCAGACCAACTAGGGGTTGCCTCAAGGTTTTCCTGCCTTGTCTGTGTAGCCTTCTGCCTGAGCGCTGCCTGAGGTACTTAGCACACTGCGGAGCTCTGAGCCCACCTCACCGCACTGATTCCTCAGCTGCAGAGCCAGCCCTGGAAGCCGCGTTGTAACAAGCACTCCAGCGACTCCCTAAGATGCGTCTGAGATTTCTGTGTGGTAGATTACCTTGCCAAAAATACTCGGTTTTGTAATTTTATTAATGCAAAACTGTGTTGAGCAAGGATGTAGATAAGAGTCATGAGTCTTCCTACCCGAGCTCTGCACCTTCCTGGCTGTGTGACTCTGGCCAAGCTACCCGACCATTAAGTCTATCATCTGTAAAACGGGAGGTACAATAGTGTAAACACTTAGGACTGTTTATGGACTTCGGTGGGATGACCCTTGGGGTACAGTCAGCATAAACCCGGACGTTTATCAGATGTCTTATTACGTGTTCATCGTAGCTGCGTTGTGCTTGAAGTCGTTCGTACTGTCTTACCAGTAACATTCGTAACTGCATCCCAGCTGACCATGACAGACTTGGATAATAACCACAGAAGCTTCCTATCTAGTTGAATCATAGCAATTTCTGTCTTCTGTAGCTGTACTCAGAAGAAATTTAAAAAATAAAATATAAATGCGCATCTGTTGACCTCTTCGGTTTTTCTGGCCTGGGCGTTGACCTCTGTGACTTTCGGGAGGGAGGGTCCAGGCTATAGTCCAGGTGCCCATGTGGAAGGAGCTCCCCAAGTGCCCAAGGACCACTGACAGGAGCCACTCGAGCAGAGTGGGAATGAGCCCACTGTACTGTTCACTGGCTGAAATCCTCCTGCAGGTGCCTCCACCCCACCCCGCTGGCTTCACGCTCCGGTGCCTTCCCTTGCGGGAATGGCAGTGGGAAAAACACATGAGCCATCTCCACCCCACCCCCACCTGCTGACTGAAGGCCTGTTCTGGCAAATTGCAGCCTGCTCTTCACCTTTGCCTGTGCAAAGATGGCCTTGTGCTTTCATTGTGTACATTTCCGGCCAACTTCCCACACACTGGGTTTTCGGCAATTAAAGGGCTTTAATTACAGCGATTACACAGCCTGAGCAAATGAACATTTTTTCCTCTGGTCATCCAGCAAAAAGTGAAAGGGGGAAAGAACAGGTGGAAATGGAGTGTGATGGTCCCTGCTGTTCAGATGCCAGTGGCACCTGGACAATGGAAGGAGGGGGTGGTGTCCCTCCTCTCTCCTCATAAACTCGTGAGAATCGCGTGAAGCCCCCTGACACAGGTGTCTCTGGTCAGCCCGTGGCATTGCCAGGGCCTCGCCTCCCCGGTGTCGCCATTTTTCCTTGCATCGCATTGTTCTCAGCGCTGCCGGCTCGCTTTCATTTTCCTCGAAGCGGCTTCTGAGCCCTCCGCATCGCTTCTGATAGATGTACTGCAGACCCTGTTCCTTTTGCGTTAATAGTCGAGTGTTCTTTTTCCCTCAAAACACCTTTCTTTCACCACCTTTTACTCCCGCTACGTTTTGACATGCCTGGTATAGAAGAAGTGACTTACCAGTTTGTTTCCGCACCTCCCAAGAACGTGAATGTTCCCTTAAAATTCAAAAATGCTTCCCTTGTATATGTTATAAACAGCAATCCAGAGAATTAATTCAGGCTATTTTCAGACCTATTTCAAACATTTTGATGACTCAGAATCTGAATCAGAGCAAATAGAACACGATCTAAATACTACAAGGTGACACAAATTTAACATGTGTAGAAAAGGATTAAAAAGACAGTAATTGCAGTTATTCATCTTAAATTAGTTTACATTGAGAGAAGTAATACTGCAATTCTGGAGATGTATGTTTAGGTATCGCTTGCATCATTTTTCAAATATGTAGTCCTAGGAATATAAAAATAACCAAAATTTATGGAACCTTTAACAAAAATACAGTTTTTCTCTCCTGTCTGGAAGGTTTGAATGTCTGTACTTTAGACTTAATGAAGTCAAGATTTATATTGTGCTCCCTTGAATAATCAGCAGTATTATAGGTGATCTTCTTCATTCCAGTCATTGAGGGGCTTTGTATGGTATATGGAAAGAGTAAAACTGTATTATAGAATTCCTGCCCTCAGGAAGCCCTTAATCTAGTTTTGGAGAGACTCATATGAAAATAATGTGAAATGGTTTCTTTATTCAGAAATTGTTATTGGCATAGCCACTGTATTCCAGGTAAGGTTCTGCTACTATTTACCTGTGACAAATTGAGTCTTAAAGAAGTTACAAGTTTTACCCACAAGCATTTGCTGGGAAATTGTATTTTCAGAAGAAAATGGTGAGAATATCGCTTCTCTTGCATGTCCCTCTGCACTGTGACTTTGCTACTCCCCATTAAGAGGTCGAATGTATTTTCCATCCCCTTGGCCTGGGATGGTATTGGCAACTCGCATATCACGGATAGGATGTAGTACAATTCAGACTTCTGAGGCTATGTCGGAAAAGAGGCAGCAGCTTCCACCCGCATCTTGCCCTGCAAACTCTCTCCTGGGGTGCTCCCCCTCAGAGCCCATCTATCTTGCTCTGAGATCTTTGGCCACATGACCCAAAAAAAGTCACGTGTCTCACATAAGATTACTCCAGATCCCAGACTCATCAGACTTCCAAAACCTTATCCCACAGAATCTGATACTAGTGAATACCATTAAGGTTGATTATTTTATATATCATTAGCCAAAGCTGATGATAAAGTGTCAAGGAAACCATAGATCAATAGAAGCTGTGCTATTAATATTTCTTATAAAAACGATCATCTGATACATGTTTCCATTTACTGTTCGTTGTATAGCAGATTTTCTTTAACCTTATGCTTATATAGCCTTTATAAGGACCTTGAGTTGGGCATTATTGCTCCTCCCATTGGTAGATGAAAGAATTAAGGCACAGGGATTTGAAATAATAAGGTCCTGTAGTAAATGGGGGAACAAGGTGAGAAATCTTTGTACATAACTGCGTAACTAGAAGACACATGTAAAGGTTAAATATGTGCAGCTAGCACTACTGCACAGGTTTGGAGACAGTATGATACTGGAGTAGGGTGACTTTTGGCTTTGTGAGGTTTTGTGAAGAGATGAATTTTGTACCGAACCTAGTCAGATGTGTAAGATTTAGATAAGCAGAATATAGGAGGAGAGATAGATATTTAGAGTGGAAGTAACCAGGAGGACAAGATAGAAGTGAAAAAAGAATTCATGAGTGCATGGTTGTAGAACTCACTGGAAGAAAAGATGGAGAGGGAGATGTTGTGGGTTTGCGTGGGTTCCTGTAAGGTCATATACCTCTGGGGTGTTCCATTTGAAAGAAGTTTGCCTGCAAGGCAATACTAGCAAGAGTGAGAGAACAGGGCAAACCTGAAGGTAGGACAGCCAGAGGGAAAAAGAAAGCTACTCCATTAATTAATTGTTATGTGGGAGACGTAATAAAGAGTAAGGGCCTATTTACAGAAATTTCAAAGAAATACATCACGCAACCTAATGGCAAATTGAATATAAGAGTTGATAATTTAGGAAGTGGAAAATAGTTTAGTCAATAAGGTTGGAAGTAAGATTTAAAAATAAATATATATTCAGGTATTTTCCATAATTTCTTAATACTATGCAAGGCTTGTACAGAGATTCATGGTAGAATTGCAAATAGATATTGCAGAAGTTGACCAGTTTTCCAAAATACACAATAAAAATAGTAATTTATAATTCCTTCTATCTTTAAGACTCTTTACTTTTCTCTAGATGATATGAAACTAATATTTGATGTGCTCTAAGACTGCAGGTTAGACAAGTAGGATACATAGCTCTTCTGTATACAGAACATGTAGCTGAGCCTTGTAGAGGTTAAATACCTTGTTCAGGATCTGATGACAGATGCAGGTTCTTCCGGGATCCAGATCTTTTGAGGTATATCTATTTATAAAGCTGCAATATCTATTTATAAAGCTACCCTTCAAAGATAGAGTTTTGGCTTGAGTTGATAATTTCTTATTCTAATAGCCTAAGGGGCACAAATATTTCTTAATGTTCTGTATATTGTAAATATTGTACTGTGTTTCTGTCTGAGGACAAACTTTCCCTCTAAGTTCTTTTTTTTTTTTTTTTTTTTTTTTTTTTTTTTTTTTTTTTTTGCTCTGAGAATCAAACTCTCGGCCTTGTGCTTGCAAGGCAAGCACTCTAAGCCCTCTGAGTTCTTGTTGTATAAGTCAACTTGGAATTAGTGTGCATGTGAAAGTGTAAGGTTTGAGCAAGTTTCTTGAACTTATTCTGTCTGCAGAAGGAGTTCGGGAGTCTTCAAAAGGCCATATATGCTTAACTTTTAAATAGTCGTCCCTGAAAACAGACGTGCAGGAGTTACTTCCCTACTTCGCAGGCTGATAGCGATTCTCTCCTTCATCCCTCCTCCTTACCTCTGCGTACCTTGATTCTACCCGCTCACTAACTTTCTTTGTACCTTGTGTTTCTAGGAGTAGCAGAGACTTCTAACTCATTGTCATATTTTTACCACTTCTGCTCATCCATCCCAGCCATTCTTCATGGGAATCTGATGATACTTGAATTATCAGGATTTTTTCCTAAGGTTTACATCACTTAGCCGATGCTCCATGGAATCCAAACCCCCGAAGAGGGCTACCAGCCTCTTCAGTCATCTCCTGCAGGTCTCCTTCATACTTTATAGCAACTTTGGCAATATCATGGATTATACTCGTGTGTGTGCACACATTCAGATATAATTCCCGAGTCTGTATCATGGCACATTGCCCCATGCCTGGAATGCCTTTCTCCACTGTTCTCACTGTCAAACTTTGTTGACTCCTAAAATTTATGTCCCTTTCCCAAACATATTCATCTTTCCTCATCCCAAAGTAGTCATCCCTTCTGCCTTTGTGTAGTGTGAGGACCGAGTGCAACTCCATCTTAACCTGATTACCCTGTGTCTTAATTGTTTGTTTGTATATACCTGCTCTACTTACTAGACTGTAAATGACCTGAGAGCAGGGACCATGGTTTCCGTCTCTGAGTCCTTTGGAATTCATACAATGCTTTGCACGTGGTGTACACTAATTTAATAATAGATGATGTGGAGAAAGGCAAGGTGTTTTGGTAGTAAGATTTTGGGCTGGGAAAAGTCATTACCATAGTGCCACAAACAAGAATTTATCAAACACCTGCCATCACCAAGTACCGTGCTGAGTGCTCCTGAGAACAAATTATACAGATCTACTTCTTGACCTCTAAGAACTTATTTATAATTTAATACATATATCAGCCATGAGGATAAACACAAAAAGGACACACAATAATTGAATTACCGACGTTAAACAGATATACAAATAGGTTAGATTAAATATTTACTCTGTATGTGCATTACCTTGTAAAGGGTAATTGCATTTTAGCAGCTGGTGAGTGTATGGGAGCCATTTGAGTTTTATGTTTAGACAATAGGATCCTATCATAATGATTACAATGTAAACTGAATTTTGATGTTTTTATGGGTGAAGATGGACATTAATATCCCCGTGAGGTTAATTTACATTTTAGTGGAAGAAGAAGCCGTATAGCATGGATAGAATTCAAATGTAGATACCTCTGGCCAAATTACAGCCAATGGAGCTTATTTGTAGAACTCTACAATTTAAAAAAATAAGGAATTTGAAAAATATGTGTTTTTCATCAAAAACTGGAAATAGGGTACTTGACAACATGCATTTGTCTACTGAATGTGATGGAATATGTGATGAAATATGTTTCGTCAATAAAATAAATTGCAAAACAAAAATGTAATCCTTTCTGCAAATGCATTTAGTCTCCAGAATGAAATAAGCTACTTCCACAAAGCACATTTTTCCTTTGAATTATTTTAGATTTGCTGTCTATCAAAAACAATGGAGAAAATGTGTTTTGTCAGACACTGTATTTCAAGGTTCATGGGTAAAATGTATTTAATTGGAAAAAAAAGGTAGACTCAGCTGTGTAGGGTCACTAAAAGTTTGTAGCTGTAGTTTAAACCAGTCCACTATTTTTGGCTTAAGTGGCTAAATTCTCATCTTAGTCTTGATTATATTATTTTTAAAAAATTAAAATCAAATTTATTTTTGTGCTCGATACGTGAAATCATACAAATTGTACATGTTAACTGAGTTCCCTGTGAAGTGTTCGTATATGTATACATTGTGTAATCAAGTTAAAATATTGTTGAAAACATGGATGTCGTACCCCGGATTGTCCTTGAACATATTAATGACACCTTTATGGAGCCATGTTATCACCACATCACTGAAATGGTTAATTACATGCCTAATTAGGTTCTTTTTCTCATTTTCCTCTGCTCTGTGAATTTCTCCTTTACCTCAAGGCTCCTGAGAAATTTTAACTTGCATAATTAATTAATGCAGTTTAACCCTTCCGATGTAACTCCGACACCACACCTAGCTACACGTAATTTTAGATCTTTCCATAGCAGTCTGTGGAGTTCTACAGTGCACAAGTTGAAATCAAGTAACTCATGTTGTTAAGATAAAGCAGATTTTTTTAAAAAAGTGATCCAGTGACAAAGGTTGTGTAAATAGATGCAAGAAGACTGAAATATTATGATACCAGTGAAAACAGGAGGTGTTGTAAGAATAGGAAGCTGTTTTTTTTTTCTTTTTCTTTCTCTCTTTTTTTTTGAAAATAAGAACCACTTCCTTGTTCATGATAACTTTAATATTTAAGGACTGAATGAGACAACCTCTGTAAAGCTCTTGGCTCTATGCCTGGCACTATTTCTATATTGATTTGTAGTTTTCCAGTATTAAACCAACATTATTCCATTCAGTTCTCCAATTCTCTTCTACTGGGGATAGAGATCATTTATTTCCATTTTGTAGAAGAGTGAGTGGAGGTTCAGAGAGTCACATACCAATAGGCCCAAAATGAGAGACCAGTTTGTATCCCTGGTTGAGAGCAACTGTCCAAGAGAGTCAGAGGAGATGACATTTTAACTGTATCCTGAAAAATAAAAAGGGAATCAAAAGGCAGGAACTCTGGAAATGATGAATGTAAGTAGAATGCCGAGTGATTATTAAAAACCTATATTGCCAGGAGGAAGGACTAAGCTTATTGGGAAATAAGACTAGAGAGGTCATCGGAATTACAAAATACCTTACAGTCTTAAGCATTTTGACTTTGTTGTGGTTACTGGGGAACTACAGAAAATATTTGAAGCATGTGCATGACATGACTCAACTCATATTTTAATGAACTGGCTTTAGTGGTTACGTGCAAGGGCCCAGAGCAAAGGGTAGGGTCCATGTTGCTGTATCAGTGCTGTTTTGTAAGTGAGAACAGTGAAAAGCCCAAGCTGGGGCTGTAGCAGCAGAGATGAAGACAGTGGGGAGGGAGGTGAAACCCATATCTCATCTCTAATCAGGGAGCTGTCACATATGGTAGAGACGAGTATGGGAGAAATTAGGAATAACCGCAGGGTTGCATAGGGGATTGTGCTGTTAATATAGATAGGAAATGCCAGGAAATAAGAAAAGAAAGAAACAAGTTAATATAGGTGGAATATTGGTATTTGCTCTTAGATGTAAAGAATGTGATTACAGGCTCCTTAGACAGATGTGTTGTAAATACGGATCCTGAGTCAAAGAGAAAGGCTAGAGGAAAAAATAAAGACAGAGGGTTATTATTGTATTTGTTTTGGTGGTTGCTATGATACATGCACGAGATGCCTTTATAAGAATTTTAATTGATATTCAAAGTAATGTACTGGAGTGAAATTTAACAAATAGGAAAGACTAACTCTTGTATTCCTCTCAATTTTACTTGATAACAATTATTGAGAATGTGCCTGCCTCAAGGTTAAGATTTGTATGAATTAAATAAAAAACCTTGGAGAAACTTGGGGTAATGGACATTATCATACTGCCCAATGAGAAAAATGAGGCTTGGACAGGAAAAGTCAACTGCCCCATGTAGAACAAGAATTCAAGCCTTTGTTTGTCTCCCATACTGCTAAACCATGCCAGATGAAAACGTTCAAATCAGAGTCTTGCTTCATTTGGCCAGGCATCCAGTTCTCAGCGGAAACTTTTGTGGGGCTTTCATGGATGGCCTGACCTTTTCTTTAATGTAAATATGTTCAAAAGAAACCAGCAGAGACTTTGGCCCACCAAAGACAGGCAATGGCTATTTATTGCTGTACTTTTCTTACCTTTATCCTTCCCTTTCTCTTAACTCTTCTAGCAGCTCTTCCGGATACCCTTTAAGATCCTTCGTCCTCTCTGCTCTTATTATATGCTTTGATACACTTTGTTTCTCTTCTGCTTGACTGTGAGCCGTGGACATTCTGAATGCAAGAATTATCTCAGTTTCTTGCGCCAGAGCCGACACAGGATCTTACACTGTGCCAAACGTCCTGCTTGCACTGCCCCTTTATAAGTCCGTGAGGTAGTTTTGTAATTATCCCCATATTTAGAAGACAAGTCTGTGCCTCTTTCAGTAACTTGCCCAGTGGCTGGCAGAGATAAATTGAGATCCAGAAAAAGAATGCTAAGTGACTAACACGTTGCACGTAGTAGGCTCTCATCTTTGTAGGAAAGTATACTCAGAAGCACTCTGTCCACAACTAAGACTTCAGGGGCATGGGTGGAGCTCTGGGATACTGTAGGCTTTCTTCTTTTCTTTTTAAATTAACGCTCATGCTAATAGGATTCTGCCTAATATGACTCTTTTCATAGAAAATTTGAATAAAGGAGCTCCACAATTCCTCAAAAAATTTAGTCTTCTAGAGTATCTAAAAGGCACACACTTGGTCCTTAATCTCACCAATCCAAATAATGAACAAGAGAGTCCACAACAGAATTATAGAGATTGTTCCGAAGCTTAGTAGCTAATTTGATTTTGTACAGAAGGGCTTTAAAGAATTTTTAATGAAAAGGCAATTAACGTTGAAACCTTCATTAACAGATAGTTGAGAGGAAAAACTGGACTTCTTGCTGAGTTTTTGACTTTTTAACTAATTGCAAAACTTTATGGTATTTTTACTGTATATTAGAAAACGGTAAGGCACTATCTGTTTAATACAGCTAGACCTTATGGGCAAATAGAACACTTTTAAAGGCTTTTAAATTTTTTTTTCTTAAAGTAAAAAGGACAGAACCCCCAAGAACTAATTATAACAGAACAGCTCTCATTTGATAAAATGGATGCAGAGTAATGAAATGTTCACCAAGAAACAGTAATTTTGACTCACTTAAAGGATTCTTAAAACTCTTATTTCTCTAGTCTATTAGTCATACATTGACTAGCTTTTTCATATAGCAGGAAGTTGTTATTGTATAAGAAAACAGAAGAGTAGATGTGAGCATTGAGCAAAAATATACCATCACTTCTGAATATTAATTTGCCTGAATTCAAATCCTATAACACTTTAAATGCCGCTGCTTCCTCCTGTTAACCCTAATGATAAACATGAATGGATTTTCAGTAGTTAGTTTTGATAACAGTATTTTCCAAACTCTGTCCTTTGTACAGGGTAGGTCCTTGGACTAATGGAGATAAAGACACAGGTCATTCAGTCTTATTTATTGGTCATATGAAGTAAACACATGCCATAAAATTAGGAAAAGTCTCAGTCCTTTTGTCTTTCATGGAGGCTTAAATAGAGAATTTTATCAGCTTTAAATTAGAGTAATTGTCAAGTTGTGTCTCATCAGTTTCTTTTGCCCTTACCAGATGACCAACTGGCATCTGCCAAAACAATACATGGGTGAGGAGCCCGAGGGCTCCCAATGGAGATGTGGTTTGTTATTTAATCTTTGCCCTTTGACTAGTCCTTTTATGTGTCACATTGTCTACCACTGAATCGGGCAACCAATCTCAAATGTCCTTGATGTATTAGATGAAGTAAAACGGTATTTTTTTTTAATCATCTATAACCTCAGTAACTGGAGGGATGACAATATAACAGGGCTGGAGACATGTCTCTTTAGCAGAAACAGTCTAATTCCCTTTGTTGGAAATAAAGAGTATAAAGTAGACATGTGTGTAGGTGCCTTGTTGTTCTAAGCCATTCCATCTTGAGAGAATCTGTGTTAGTAAATGAAGAACCAATTTTGAAAAGTCCCTTTCCATTCTCAGTTCTCTATTAATGCTTAGAATTCGTTTCCAGTAATCATAACACAATGTTTAAAGTATGGGTATTCAAAGTAGGTGTATGTTGCTAGAATATAGTACATGGTTGGGTGATTGGACCAGAAGTGAATCAAAGCAAAACATTTTCCAGTGTAAGTTGGAAAAAAAATTGAATCCTATCTCTGTCACTCACCGGCTTACTACCTTGGACATTCATTAATTATTTTTTTCTTTCATTTGCTGTTTAAATCTTAGTTCTCATAAGTTAAAACTATGTTGATTTATTTAATTACAATAAAACATTTAGAAGTCAGAAAAGAAACAGGAGATGTCTATGTAAAGAAAAGTTTATGTCGGGCTCTTACCCATGTACTTATTTTCCTGTGTCTGAGAATTTGTACTTCTTTTCATTGTTAGAAAAAGGCATGAATATGGTCAGGCAAATTGTACGTTCTTTCATCAGATTCATTATTTTGATGTAGCATAGATTTTTACTAATTCTCTCTCCTTTACTTTTCTTTTCTTTCTCTTTCTCCCTCTTCCTTCCCCTCTTCCTCCTCCTCCTTCTCCCCCCACCCCCGCCTTTCCTTCAGAAGGCGTCTTTGGGAATGACACAAGAAAACAAAGAATATTGACCAGGAGACTGTTTTAAATGGACTATACTATTTAAGTACTTTTGCAGTACACTTCTGCAAACATTCCCTTATATTTTGCTTAATTTGGGTATAGCAACATGATACTGTTCTGATTTATGAAGAGTGTCAACGACTGGTATGCTTACTAATGACCCAGAAGTGCAAAAGAGTCCACATTCATCCTTGAATGAGGGTTCAGTGATAGTTTTAGCTACTAATGCATGTAAGCACCTGATCTTTAATATGTATAAATCTTTTGTTCACTAACACGGTTATTATTAGTATTATTAATATTAAGCAAGTTTGATATGTTCATTTAACTTCAAACGAATAAATAAAAAGAAACTGAAGTGATATCTTATGGTGCTACCTTATTTCAAAGGTTTCTGATGCTTGTTGGAAAGGCCTGTTGAGTTAGGAAGTCCAAAAGGAGTTTGCAATGATTTTTCTGTGGTCAGGTTTACCCAAGTCTTAGTTACTTTTTTCATTGCTGCTACAAAATACCTGACATCCAGAATTAAAGGAGGAAAGCTTTATTTCAGCTCTCAGTGTGTAGAGGTTTCAGTCCATAGCTAGCTGGCTGTGAGGCAGGGCAGATTGGTAGAGGGGCCTCACAGAGAAGAAACAGTTCATGGAATGGCAAGCAGGAAGCAACAAGCAGGAAGCAGCAAGCACCAGCAGTAGAAGCAGCCTGCCCCCCTTTTATCCCAGCCAGGCTACCCACCCTTTGAGTAGTGCCATGCAGAACTATGCTAATTCCAATCAGTGGACTAATTTAGTACCACACACACCCCTAATCCCAATATCACATGCCCTAGATCCAGCTAGCTCCAAAAAGCCCCACCTGTGACTGCATGAGGCTTGGGAAGACATCTATATATAAATTATAACACAAGTCCTCTCAATAGGCCTAGGTTTGTTGTACCATATGTCTGCACTCAAATTTATTGTTGTTTTTACTTAAATATACAGCCAGTTTATATGCCAAGCATCAAAAACAGATTTGGATATTTTAACTCTTTTCATTTCTTATTTCATACAAATCATTAAAAGAGATTTTTGAGTAAATCTTTATGTTCAAGTATAATGTGTTTACAGCAGATGAGCTGTGATAATTTCATGATATTATTTTATACACTAGTACAATAGAAGTATCAAATTATCTTATATTCAACATGACTTTGTTTTCTTCATCCATTTTATTGCTAATTTTTATAATTTTACTTACCCCATCTAGATTACTAATATAAACAATGTGTTACTTTGTTTCTCCATTAGGTTTATTAATTTGTTCACCTGGTCCTATGTTTGCAAGCCTTGTTTTAAACTAGATATCAATTCTCTTGTCACTTTTTTTCTTTATTCTGCCATATTGCGACCTGACACCAAAATACACACTGCAAAATATATGTTAGGTTGGGACATTGAAATGATTGACAGTGAACTTGCAGAGCAAGGAGGAGGCTAATCCATATACGACACACCGAAGCTGTTTTCCTGGCAACAACTTCATCATTGTTCCTAAACATGAGAGATGAGCCAATGTACCTAAAAAATCATTCAGGTAAACAGCAAAGAGTTTTACTTGGCAGGGCGTGATACCATAGGCTTTCTCCTTCTCACTTCACTGTAGTAAATGGGACTAGAGTCTTCCATCCTAGATTAATAGCTGCTTTAACCCAATGAAAGATGTGTAAATCTTTGAGTGTTTCCTATTGAGACATACTCAATCCTTTTATATGTATATAATAACATCTCAGAGTGATTGAGATATAAGTCACACCAGGGGGAGGGTGCTGCTCACGTAATTTGCAATATATGTTGTATATAAGGGCATCTTTTGGGGATAATAAATTGTTGTGAGAACAAGTTCAAGTCTGGTGATAAACTGTATCAATTTTTTAGGTCCAGTATCTCATAGTATTCAATATGTCACACATTACATGAACAAAAGGGAAAATAGGAGATGAAGTTGGATCAAAAAATTGTATAAGACCTAAGAAAAGACTATGCCCAGATGGAATTCACTGAAGATTCTGTTTCTTTGCATTTTCATTATAATTAATTCTTTAATATTGCCAGTTGAATCTCACGAATTGAAAATGTTCCAACCTATACAATCTGGCATCATGCTGCTCTTCTGAAATTCCAGGGAGCTCTCCTAAGGGAAAACTGGAAACCTCACAGTATGAATGGAGCAATTAGAGTAGAGGTGTGGCATCAGGAGATGTGGGCCAAATAGATGTAACATCATAACAACAGCCTCCTTCCAAATGTGGTGTAGTCAAATTAGCACAAGAGAGAAGCTGTTCTTTGGAGAACACAGTCTATGTTTCCAAATTCCGTGGTGTCCAAGCCATATCCTGTGAGAGGTATGTATATAAGGGAAGCCGTATTAGATAAAGTGACAAAAATGCAGATTTTTTTGGCACAGGTAATTAGCAATAAAAGTAATAGGAAAAATGAACAGTGGACAGGCCATTGTGTACAAGTCAAATTATTGGTCAGGCACCACCAAGACTTTCTGAGGGTAGAGAAGAACCAAAGAGAGGAAATTAATGAGCTAGGCAGACCAGTTATTTTGGGGAAAAGTTATATGAGCTGCGGTGAAATCACGTATGAAGGCCATGGCAGAGCCAGGCATGTTGGTCTCTAGGATTACCTTCAAGGCTTATTCACCCTTTTCAGAAGTTAGATACTTAGGAAGTGTCAGCCTCCTCTAACCTTATATAAAATTCATGTCATCTTTTATCTTACCTAATGACATTTTAATTGAAAAAGCAATGCATAGGCCTAGAAAATGTATCAAATAGAAGGGAATATTTCCTGTCTCACCTGTCTTGTCCTTGGTCCTAGAACACCAGCACTGAATTTAAAGATGGTAAGAATAAAACTCATAGACAACATTCAGTTTCATTCCTGACCTTTTTCCCCCATTACTGGAGACTGAAGCCAACGTCTTTGCACTGACCCACATTCCCAGCTTTTTAAAAATTTCTTTAATTTTTTTTTTTAAATTTTTCCATCAAGTTCTTGTTAAATTGCCCTGAAGGGAGTTCAAACTTAAAATCCTCCTGCCTCAGCCTTCCAAAGTGCTGGGACTCTAAGGTTATTTATGAGTTTTGTGAAGCATAAATAACTGTGTGACTGTTAGCATATGTACCTAATAGTTAAGCTAGATTGTAACTTGATTGCCTGTAGATTTGCCAGAGGATTAGGAAATCACACTTCTGGGTGGGGTGGATCATAGAGGTGTGACATCATAGTCTCTATCCAATCTCTCACCCTTCCTCACTGGTGCCGTCCCCTACTCTGCTCCCACTCACCATGAACAAAGGAGTTTTTCTCGGTCATGTCCTTCCATCATGGTGTCCTTGAATTGGAGCCAGCAAACTGTGAACTAAATCCTCCGAAACCAAGAGTCAAATTAAGCATCTCTTCCTTTAATTTGTTTGTGTCAGGAATTTTGCCCCCTACAATAAAAAGCTGGTTAATACAACATATATAAAATGTACATTTGAGCAAGCTTGATGTCTCCATTCTACTCCTCAGAGGGGCATCGCCAAAGTGATGGGGATGATCTGAAGTCTTCCTTAGATACCAAAGAAGCACTCCAGGGTTTTTTTTTTTTCCTTAATGGTATATTTTAGACACACATAGTGATAACATTCATCGTAGAGGGTTTGTACCTATACATGCTATATCTTGCTGCTTCTTTTTTTCCCGTCCCCCTCCCGTCCCTTTATCCACCTCCTCCCTCCTTATTTACAAAAGCTTTGTTTTCATTTTTTTCTTCTATTCCTTATTTCTCTTGTCCATCCGTTTGGACTCCAGGTTTGAACCATTTTGTGCCTTTACTCCCAAAGCTGACTGCCACAAGAACCACATGATTTCCCAGAACATCTGGGCCTTTTATTTTCCATCAAATTTTTTTCTTCCTGTCAAAATTAATGAAATTGATTTTCTAGTGCAGGTACATTACTAGGCTTTGCTCTTCTCATTAATTAACATTTTGAGTATTTCTTATGTCAATAAGTAGTGTTCCAAAATATGCTTTACATTGTTGCTCATTTTCACAGAGAGAATGGTGAATGTGGTCCAATTTTGATCTATTTTTGAAAAAAAATCAGGAGTTAATTTGGAAAATTCTCAGGATTAAAAACTCTCTTGCTAATTTGTGAGGGCCGAAATTGCCAAACTTTCATTTGTATTGTCAGGAAAATAATCACTACTGTTTGCTAGAGTAATCTCCCTTGAAATTAACTCTGAAAGTTTATCTCTACAAAGGAAGAAAAAATATTCAATGGTTTTATCCATAAATTAGAATTCTCTATGAAAATATTGTGCATTTAAAGCTTTCTGTCTTATTTTTTCTTTTTTTATATAAAGCCTTTATTTCCTTTCATTTTTCTTTTTTTTTTAACTCTACCTTCTCTCTTTTCTTGTGAATCCTCAATAGCATGTGTATTTTGTACTAAGTAAGTCATGTTAATGGATTCCGTAGATAGTTTCCAAAGGTTGAAAAGGCCTTTGACTTCAGAGAAATTGAAGCAATTTTGAAGGAAGTCAAAGAGGTATATATTAGATTCCTCCACATACACATGAATAGTGGAGTGACATTTGAATTTGACAGGGAGAGTGAAAAGATCAAGTTGAAATGTGGCACTAGAGAAGGGAATGTCTTCTTATCCACGCCTTCTCTGTTTGCTGAGAGAAGATATTCTAAAACTTTGAATGAGAAGTAAAGGGCATTAGCATCAAGCGAGAGTACAGGAGTCAACTTGGATTTGCAAATAACAAAGTCATCTGGGCTAAACTCCAGGAAGACCTTGAAGCTGGGATCCAAGATCATACACTTAAAAATAAGTAACTTTTGTTGAAGAAGACTGTGTAGGTGACCAGAGTCAAATTTGCACAATAAAGGAGAGATCATAGGAAGGAGACTGGAGAGGTGAGGCTACCTGGGCTGGTTGTGAGAGTCTAATTCAGGAGGCTGGAGTAACTTCTGAGTCTATAAAATGATTTCAGAGAGATGAACAACTTTTGCTTCAGCTTTAAAATTTTTTTGAAAAAAGTTTTGAGAACATCTATATTGACATTTTATCTCCTTTGAAAAGATAGGTTCCTCCGTGCAGTTATGTGTATTTATTCTTAATAGTCCTTACTAGTAAGGGCTGTGTTTTCCCCTGGGTTCTATCCTCAATATCTGGAGCATGCATGGACCCTTAAGGCTGTACTATATATTCTTAGCTGAACACTATGATTCAAATTGTAGGCTCAAATATCATGGAACTTGACTCATTTGGAATAAATAATAATTCAGACAGGGAGCTACTCATTGAAGTTCACCTCCTGAAAAGCTATGGTCAGTAGTTAGCTGTTTATAAATAGTATTTCTGCCTCTGTATTATTTGGTTCTGTTACAATAAGAACACATTCATGTATTATTTAGGAATCTAAAAATAAGTTTAAAGTAGAAAATAAATTATAGTGTAGGGAAAAAAGACATAAGTGATGTTAAAAAAAGAATTTTAATTTGGGAATGAATTTCAATAGGCTTTGGCAGTAGTATTTACCTTTATTAAATACAGTTAGTGAGGGCATTGTAGCACAGTGGTTAAGGGAATTTGAGTCTGTAGGATCAGAAAACTGGGGTTTGAATCCTCAGGAAATGACTGAGAGATGTCAGGACAGTTCTTCAGTTCTACCATCATCAGAATAAGAAAACACGCCCACTGCTACGGCTCACATGTGGTTTGTCTCAAGCGGTCTTCTGCTGAAAGCCAAGTGCTTAGCATGGTAGTGTTGAGGTGGTAGAGCCTATGAGTGACGAGGCCCTGGTGGGGGAAAGTAGCTCACTGAATGTATTAGTCAGTTATCTCGTCCCTGAGACACAAGACAAACGCGCAGGACGTAACTGAGTAAAAGGAGCTTGGGAGCTTGTTTCGAAGGCAGAGGCATCATGGCAGAAGGAGCAAGCCCAAGGTCATGGCTCCGTGACCCAGCCAGACACACCCAGAAGTGTGCTCCAGCAATCCCTGAGACAGTCCCAAAGCCGATCAAATTCAAAATCAGCCCAAACCACCACACCAGGACTCCGCCCTTAGGAGTGATGAATGCTGTCTCTCTCCAAGACGGGTTGCTACAAAGGAAGGCCACTCCGTCTACTTGGGCTCTTCGGTATGCTGCTCACTCCTTTTCTGCTTCACTACCGTTTTCTACTACATGTGAAATCTCTACCCAGCACTCTGCTGTTTCAACCTTGTAGCTCTAAGAACCATAAACCAAATAAGCCTTCTTTCTTTATAAAGTCTCTTGCCTTGGGTATTTTGTCATAGCAACACAAGAGGGACTAAAACAGCACCTAGCAGGGTTATTTTGATAAATAAGTGAAATACTTGTAAAGTAATTAACACACTTCCTGGCATATGGTAAGTTATCTGAAAAGGCTTATTGCTGTCTGGAGCAGAAAAGGTGTGAGTTAGTTCAAGTCCTTTGAGAAGAAGATGCCAAGATGAGATCATACACATGAGAGGTTTACTAAGGGACAGTCCTTTGAAAACCAAAGCAAATGAAACGGGAATGGCGGGGAAGCCATTCAGACCACAGTGCTGGTCTGTCACTTAGAGAGAAGGTAAGAAGGATGGCAGACTCGGTAGGAAGTCTGTCTGTAGCGCAGTTCCGAGGAAACCCCGGCTGTGCTCTTCCTGAGTTCTCCAGCCACCGCTACCTGCCAGAGGAGTCCCACATCCCCCAGGGCAGGCCCCGCACAGTCATTGACTGGGATCAGTCAGGAGAAGCAAGGACTCTGCATCAACATGATGATGGATCCGGGGACACAGCACCGAAGGATGCTGAGTCCTGCAGGAGGAGTGCACGCTGCACTTCTTGCTGCAGGGCTGCTGCTTGGGCCAGTATTTTGATGGTCCAGTTGTAGATAGTCAGTATTCACCCATCAGTGTAATCCTACCCTCCAACGTCCGGGTGGCTTGGCTCTGAATATTCTGCATTGGAACCTTGATTTTCTCACTTATAAAGTGGGTAAAATAAGAATTTATTACATACTTAGTCACATATTTCAGATGTGACTTACAAATTTAGTGGGCAATGATTTGGGAATATTTTGAAATAGCACAAAACTGATCCCTCTAGGTATTTTATCATCCAAAACTTTCTTTCCACTTGCCTGACTTTTCTGGTAGCCTGATTTTGTAGGACTTCACTGTGTTGTAATTAATTTTACCATATGTATCTGTGAAAAAAATGTTCAGACTATCCTGTCTTTGAAGGTACTGAGTTTAGTGTTTACCCCTGCTATATTTCATTTGGTAACAATTATGAATACACACAGTGGTGTATCAGTTCCCATTCAATATGCAGCTCATTGTGCCTGAAGAATTTAGCCTACTGAATTTGGAAATTTGTTGTAAAGCCACCCTGGGCTGGAGCTCAGGAACATTGTTAAGTGCTGCACCAGTTGTTCATAGTGGCACCTGTGTGACCTCCCCCCAAAACCGGAGCATAGAAGCTCAATAAATGTGTTGAGTGCGTTAGTGACTCGGTCAGCTTCTTGGTCTTTTCAGGCTTAATTCTGTGAGCTTTCTTCATGGCGGTTAAGAATCCTAAACATAAAAACATAGTGAGAGACATAGTGAAAGTGAAAATCCCTGAAGTTCATGGAAGTTAAAAAGTAATGTGCATGGGGCTGGGGACTTAGCTCAGTGGTTAAAACATTTGCCTAGCGAGCACAAAGCTCTGAGTTCGCTCCCCAGCCGACCCCCCAAAAAAAGTAATATGCTTGATGATTGGACCATATTCTTATAAGCATAATGATCAGAGCCTCTTTAGCATCATCATGTACTAATTTCAAAGGTGGCGTCTCAGCATCAATATGATTACTATGTTCAATCCAGAAAATTCATGGTTGTTGGGAGGAAGGATGTCTTGTGGCCTACAAGGTGTTTAGCAGTATCCTAGACTGTCAGTAGTAGCCTGTCTTCTGCCTCTCCTCCCTCTCTCAGTTACAAAAATGTGTTTGGAGTTGCCACCTGTTTCCATGGGGGCAAAATCATCTCTGCTTGAAATCCTTGTTTTACAGCTCAAACAACCGAGGAAGGTTGTGAGGTTAAATGAGTCACCCAAACCCTGGGAAATCTAGCCTCACACCTCAAATAGTAGGACTATGTGTCTATTCTGCTTTTTTTCTATTATCCAATGCTGCTGCTTTGATCCAAAACTGCATTTCCTCCTATACGATTAAATGAGACTTCAATATAGTTACTGTAATTTCATCAGGACTCTTCATATTTATTCATTCTTCCAGTTGTACACTATTTTATATTATATACATTTTATTGCCTGGGAGGGAAGGCCTGATAGTCCTCTCTCTATAGGATTAAAGATAGAGTTCCTTTTGGAGGTGAAAAAAGCATGTTTTCAAGGCCAAACTTGACAGGGGAAAGGGCATTGAACGATATTCCTTTTAGGGACAGACTTGGAGAGGTATTATATTTTCTTTACCTAGCTTTCAAAGAAATAGAAAAATATATCTGTATGCAAAATTTCTGTAAAAATGCCCCCCAAGCCCCTAGAAGACACCCCTCTAAAGTGGCAGAAAACAGAATGATCTCCTAGGAATAGTCAGGTGTAATTTCAGATAATTCTATATCAGGTTTCCGAGAACCCTTTTGCAAAGCTCTGTTGTATATTAGTGCTGGGTCTCAAAGAAATGGAAAATTAGTATTTTCTTTCTCAGCCTACAATTTATTGATCAAAGAAAACTTATTTTTGGCTTTGTAGTGTTGCAACAATCTGAAGCATATTAATAAAGAAAGAGACTTGCTTCTTGGGGAGATAACACTGATGACTGTAATTTTTCTCACGAGTATCAGTGCTGCTTATGTGCCAATATATCACAAGTGAAGGGGAAAGAGGAGCAGATGTTGCCTGGCAAAGGGAGCACGGAGTTCTGTGTGGTTTGCTTTGTCCTCTCCCAGGCTTTCTTAGTGAGTTCTTATTCCCTCCTCTTTATTCTGGAGAAGGATTTAAGGAAAAAAAGAAAAGCTTTTTGGTCATGTAGGTAGCAAGAGCCTACAAAAAGTCAGCTACTTCTAATAATTGCTTCTACTTAAAACAACAATAATAGGATGCAACCATGATTTGTTCCTGGGCATATGCATGTGTGCCTTCACTCCAAGAGCCCCCTGGCTCACACTCTCATCCCTCTGCCTGTTAAACTGTCACCCTAGACACGTTACCTGGTTCCTTTCTGCCTCAGGTGATTCATCTCGAAAATGTGCATGTTAGTAATACCTAATTAAAACACAGATGCAATCAGTTGTTTTTTTTTTTTTTTTCCTTTGGTGCTGACGATTGGATTCAGGGCCTTGTACATGCTAGAGCTGTATTTCCAGCCCTTTAACACTGTGTTTTGAGGCAGGGTCTCACTTTGTTGCTGAGGCGGGCTTCTACCTTTCAATTGTCCTACCTCAGACTCCCAAGTAGCTGAGATTATAGGCATGTGCTACCATCCAGGGCAATATTAAAAAAAAAAAAAATCGCCTACCATGTAACTATAGAAGCATTTTAAAATAACAGTTACACATATAAAATTCATACTGATTATGTATATTGTGTAGCAAGCTCTGCTACATGTGGATGATTTATTAATGAAGAAGAAAAAGTTGAAGATAAGAAGACATCCAAAGCAGGAAATTGGTCATACTTTAAAAATGTTTATTAATCACCTGTGTTGTAGTCCATTTGGTGTGCTTTAACAAAATACCTAGTACTGGGCAATTTAAAGAGAGCAGATATTTATGTTTCTTAGCTCTAGAGACTTGAAAGTCCAAGATCAAGGTTCCATTTTCTGGTGAAGGCTGATTCTGCAGAGCAAAGCACACGGCGTCCTCCCATGTCAGAAGGCCAGAAGGTAGATGCTGAGCGCTGTGTGAAGTATGCCTTTTTGTAAGGGCCTGAATCCCATTTGTGAATAAGCAGCCTCCTGAATTAATCAGTTCTTCAAGCCCCCACATCGAGGTACTATTGCCTGAGCATTAGGTGTCAACACTTCAGTTTTGGAAGGGACCCAGTCAAACCAGAGCATTTAAGGAGGCTCCTGTGCCAGCCAGGGAGAAGCGGGAGAGAGGCCTGTCAGCATTTCTTTTCTCTAGGAACTCGTCTGGTGGAAGAGGGACACTGAAGTTAAATGCAAGTCAAAGTAACAAGTGCTGTGAGAAATGCAAACGCAGTATGTTTGCATTAAACCCTGTTCCCTACCTGAGTATGGGACTTGGAGATCGTCTCTTCAGGGGACATGCTGGCTAGGTCAAGGCCTCTAGGCTGAGCCAAGCCAACTCGGAGGGGATAAGGTAGGCCAGGCGGGATGGTGAGCAGGAAGGTGCCTCCCAGTGTTCTGGCAAGACCAGGTTGAGAAAGACTCCAGGCGGGGCCATGGTAAGATTTTCTGTGTGGCAGTGTTAGGGTCAGAAAGGCACAGGTTGTAGTCTATAAGCTGTAGTCTCATGCTAGGTGGTAAAAAGGTTGAGAAGAGACCAAACTAGAATAGGCAAAAGGACCAAATTTGAAAAGTCATTTGAGCAGTAAGGAGGCTGGAAACAGTGAGGCTCTGACTGCAGTGGAAATAGACAGGAGGGATGAATATGGAAATTCTTAATGGTCAAACTCCAGCAAAACCCCATTGACTGATCCCCACATAGGATCTGAATTGCAGAAAAAGCTTGGAAATGGAATTTACTGGTCCTGACAATGCTGAAAAGCCTCTGGCTTTCGAGGAATTTAGAAGAGGAGGAAAATAAGTAAACAGTCATCAAGAGTGGTCTTTCTGAGGCATTCAAGCCATCTTGTCACCCCATGAACTCAGCTTGGTGGCATTTCTTGTTGCTTTTTCTGGATCTGGTGCATGGACTTAATTTTTGGCACTTTTAATTTGACTTGAGAGATTTCACATATTATTTTTGACATAGACACAGAAGTGGAAGGGAGATGCATGTATGATTTTCTACGGCCCTTTTCTTTAGTCATACATATTTGAGCAGAGACTGAAAGGATCATTAGAGATGATCTAGTTATGTGAGGGCAGAAAAGATCTTACCTCTAATGCCATGTGCGGACTCTGAATAATGACTTCTGGGAGCACCATGTGGCAAAGAATGGGAGGCCCGTCTGGCTTGGTGGGAAACAGTGACTCGAGCAACGGAAGGTTCCCATCAAGGGTGCAGCAGACTGCAGCAGAAGCACAATGCGTCATCTGTCCATTTCTGTAGTACAGAAGACAAGCCCACAGTGTTAATAAACTCGAGTTGGGTCACACGTTTAGCTGGGGGCCTGGCTGCAAAGCAGCCATGCCGCTCGGTTCCCAGGGCTGAGATCCTCCTCTCATTTCTTCCGGAGATGTTTGCCTAGAAGAGATGTATCCAGATTCTTTTTATGTATTTTTGTTCTTAACCCTAGAGTTTGGGCTTTTAACCAAGCTGAAAAGGCCATATTCTAGTGGGAGATGAACAATAACTAAATGAATAAGTAAGACCATATTAAATAACCTTATAGATTTTGAAAGGAATAAAAGCAGGACACTGTGATACTCAACGAATGAATCCTGGCATGACCAGTAAGGGGAGTTGCCTTAGAAAAGAGAACCTTTTTTTTTTTTTTTAAGCAGGGACTTAAATGAGAAGAGCCAGCCAACTAGGCCAAGATCTGACAGAGGAATACACCAGGCTGTGCAAAGAGCAAGTGCAAAGACCCTAAAGCTAAAAGTAGCTTGAATGTTTGAGGAACAGAAAGAAGGCCTGCGGGGCCAGGGCACTATGAGTGAGAGGAACAGTAGTTCCTGGGAAGATGGGAGAGTTGGACAGGGGCCAAATTATGTTTCTCAATCTCAGAGGGAAGGAAGTCTTAGGGTCTCGCTCAGTGGCCCCAGGCAGTCAAAAAGTGAGGGGGGCTAGACCCTCAGTCTCCAGGTTTTCAGTGCAGTGCTTTTGAAAGTCTCCACAAGTATATAGTTCTTTCTTTCTTTTTATAGGAAGCTCCTTGATTATAACTGCCAAGATCAAACAGCTGATAGGATCAAAAACTTTCCTCTATATAGATTAGAGTGGAAAATAGAAACCTGGAATAAGTGTGTTTCCTTCAAGTGACCTTAGTAAAACATTCATGGGGTGCTGACAAGTACTTTGAATTTATACAATGGGGAACACAGTTTAAATACTTTGATATATTGCAAGCAGCTTCTAGAGAATCTCAAAAAAGATTGTGAAGCTCATTTGAATCTTGTACCAACCCTGTGAGAATTGGTAGGAAATAGCTATAGCTATTTTTTTTCCAGATCTATAAAATGAGGTAGAGAGATTAAGTTACTTGATTTCAGATTTCTGCCCATAGTCTTGCATTCTCAACCTAATGCCTACCTTCCATGCACCTTAGTTTACAAATAAATCCATGGTCGTAATCTAAACCAGTGAAACATCTTTAAAACTTTCCATCCTGAAGGCTCCCATTTGTGTATTTACCTCACTAATTACAGGTAACAAACGAATTGAATCTTGAAATTCACATGCATGAGCAGTATGCTGATTCCATTGAATTTTATTATGATTGCCAATTTGTTTCTAAATATTTCCTGCTAGGGTTTATAGTGGCCAAGCCACGGGCTGCCCCATTTGCTATTTGCATATATTCTGTTAACACTGTGTTACCCTCTTCCTTCCTCTTTTCTTTCCCCTCCCCTACCCACACTAGGCTGACTTACCTGTTTGGGCATTCTGTTTCTTGTAGGCTGTGCTCCCAAGTGACATAAGTGACAGCTTATGAGCATAATAAATCCAGGGGAATGTGTAAATGGATGTTAATGGTGTACACTCCCCTTCCACATAGCATGTGTACATTTTAATGGTGACCTTTGATGGTTAATACCTAACTCAAAGGAATAACTAATTGGCAGAATTAGGGAGCCAAGTAGATTTGGAGGTCAGCATTGTAGCTAATTGAACATGACAGTTTGGGGCAAGTCAAGGACTTTCTGCCACCTGCCCACACACACATACACACTCCACCCCAGATCATTAATATTTGCCTAATTCTATGGTCGGTTCTCACCTTGAAAGGTGATGGGCCTCAAATGGTGTTTAGGATTTCAGAGGCCTCAAATTATTCAGAATTTCATGGCCCTCGAATGGTGTTTCTGGTCTATAACTGGAATGGTTCCAGTGAGTCTAATACGCAAACTTGAAATGAATGTGCATATTAACTCTTAGGACAGAAGTGAAGTACAGGAATATAATTATTATCTGCAAGAATCAATTCTTCCTGTTCTTCATAGAAAATATTTGTCTTTTTGTTTTGAATCTTTCGCTGGCATCCATATTTGTTTGTGTGAGCAGTCTGGATACTGATTTTTCTTTCCTCTCTTGATGACCCACGATCTTAAAAGTCTATTTAAAATTATGTTTGAAGACACAGATGTAACTCCATAGCGCAGCAGCTTAGACTGATGGATCCTCACATCCTTTTGCTGCATATCCACTAGCACGTAGTATATGGATAGTATGTTCGGGAAGCCACTCAAACAGATACATCACATTCTACTTAGAAAATATTTCTGTGTAATTAGATCCCTAGCTATTGCATTTTATATTTTTCCACTGCAATTTCTTCTTCCTCAAAAAAATGATAAAAACTTCTTAAACTCTGCTTTCCATGTAAAGGTGTATACAAGTGTATGCAAAAAGGAAATTATTCTATCAAAAGTATAGGAAAAAAACCCCAAAGATTATGTGTACATTTAGAAGAAGTTTTACCACTTTCCAGATATTTTAATATGGTAATGGATGTCTTAATTTCATTGAAAAAGGTAAACTTTCATAGAGCCTAAAAGTCTAAATTTATCTGATTTGAGTCTGTAATTAGTAAAAGCATCTAAAATTTTTAATAAATATAAAAGTGTATTTATGGGCTTTCATATGTACCCCAGCCCACTTGTGTCTGCATAGAAAATAGTTTTGTAAGCTGTCATTTTCAACAAAGTTAAATGATATGAGTGTTCTAAGAGAATTCCTCAAGTGATCGTGGCCCTTTACAGTTTGTGGAACTTCAGGATTCTCTCTATAAGCAAGATTAGGCAAGACTAGGTAAAAATATTTGTATTCTTATCTTCAAAATTCTAGGATTCCAAAAAATAAAAGCCGTAGAAGTTTTCATAAAGACAGTGGAAGATTTCGCAATGTGCTATCCTGGGTCCATCTCCCTAATATTAAATTGTGACTCCCATAGCAATTCGTCTATATTGTTTTATTTCATGTCTGTCTTGGGATGTCATTATTTATGTGCTTGTCTTACTTTATATCCTAGACTGCAGGTAAACATAGATATAAAATAGAACTTTATATAAAGTTTTGTCTATTACAGGCACTCAGTACCCACCTATCTACTGAATGGTTGCCTCCTATGAAATGTTCCTGAGCGGCTTGTAGAAATCTTACAGAACATGATTGCTTCACTTTTAATTTCCAATATACCTTTGTTCCTTCTTTTGGCAAAACCTTCCTGAACATCTGTTGTGAAGGAAGCAGTGTGCCAGATGTTGTGAGGGGTACAAGATCGTGTCTCCTGTCCCCGGAAGTGTATAATCCAGTTAAGTGGTGACTCAGAGCACCGTATGAATGAGAAAATCAGCAGGCATTGTCAGTGGCCTTGGCAGTGTCTGACAAAAGCCAGTCTTCAGTGGGTGACAGCTAGACTCTCTGTCAGCTAATAGATATCATTTCTGGTATAATTATTATTTGTGGAATCCAAGATAGTTAAATAGGAATTTGAGAAGAAGAAAAGTGGAGGGAGGAAGAGGTGAGGGAGGAGTAAGCGGAGAGGCAGCAGAGAACAAGGGACACTAGGTGGTGCTTAGAGGGTCCTTCCAGTAAGATTCTCTCCCAGGCATCAGCGTTCAGTCAAGACTGACTGGGGATGCTTTGAAAATGTGCAGTATTTCTTCACAGTGGAGCTAGCACTCCTACAGCGTTGACGATGGCGTGTGTCATGATTCCCGGGAGAGAAACAACTGCATCGCCTAGAAATTGTTAGAAATGCAAGTTAGTGTGGGTCAGATTGGCAGGTCCAGGGCCACAGCCCAGTCTGTGCATCATCCTGCTCTTTAGATGACTCTCCTGTGCCGCGTGGAGTGGGAGGTGAGACCACTGTACCAGCGTGTTGAGAGAGACATAGACAAGCATGTGAGGTGCGCTGTGTGCCAGGGAGATGCCCGGGGAAGGAGAAGGGCTGGAAGGAGAGGAATGTCAAGGCCTTGTTCTCACAGAGCTTTTAGAGGAAGCAGACGTTGTCCTTTGTGCACAATCAGGGTCTCTGACGCCTGCTGCCGAGGCCGAATGCAGGGGCCTGTCACAGCCTCCACCAGCGAGACCTGCAAGAGTTTAAGGTTCAGCGCAGACTCACTAAAGAAAGAGTTCGAGTAAAGTTTCCTCTTTTGGTGCTGAGTCACGGTCAGAAAGTCAAGAATCTGCTTTATTTGAGCAGAGCCTTTGGGAGTCTGGGTAACAAAGTACTTTTGCATCACGTTTCTGTCCCTGTACATTGCTAAGAATTAGCAGCCAAGTCCTCCATGACTTTCTTAAGCTGACATGTGCTTTAGGTAATATGTATTACGTTCATGTGTGTAGACAGGTATAGACATATACACACATACAGAAGCTTTCACCAATGACTCTAATACTCAGTATGCCATTTATACTGCGAATTAGATTCTTAAATTCTTATTATCCTGGGTCAGGTGTCACCTCTGTATCGCGTACTACTGTAGGTCCTTTACACACAACTTCCAAGTTAGTTCTTCCAACACTTCTACCAATAGGAACAATTAATGCCACCTATGGTAAAGTAAACTGTCCCACCAAGACAAAGTCCCTTGCCCCAGATCGCACAACTCCAAAATGAGAAAGCAGGATCCAATCAATCCATCTGCTTCTAGAATCTTCCCTCAGTCACTACAGGAACAGTTGTAATTGAATATGTTTCTGCTTAAAAAATAACATTCACAAAAGAGAAACTCTGCCTCGCAACATGTTACTTCATCCTGATGTGTATTTAGGATGCCTATAGACTTTCCGTGACGAAGCATAGATGTCAGGTGCCATGTTGCGTTGGATAGAAGGAAACTTCACGGTGTAACATGGAAACTCAGAGAAGCTGAGAATTCAAGTCTATAGGTATGAGAAGTTGTGCAATTTTTGAAATAAGGCAACCAGGACATGGATCTAGGGATATCACCCTTGACATACGGAGGGGAGAAATATGAATAGCCGATTGGGCACATTTCAGGGAGACAACTTTTGGAAAGAAGGAAGTGTCTCTACCAGCTAGCACTAAACTAATCCTTCATCTTCCTTCTTCAGGTACCAGATTCTTCCTGTTTTCCGGTAACCAGTAGGACCCTCTATTTTCCTGTAGATCTTTTAGCTGAACCTTCTTTTTTAAGTTTTAATGCTGTCAATGACAATTTCAGCTTGTTAAATAATATAAATAAAGCAATAAAAAAAACATGTGGTTGGGGCTGGGGATTTAGCTCAGTGGTTAGAGTGCTTGCCCAACAAGCACAAGGCCCTGAGTTTGATCCCCAGCACCAAAAAAAAAAAAAAAAAAAAAAAAAAAATGTGGTGTATATTTCCCTAATTCTTAATCCCACATTGCTTATTTAAGGTAGAAGAATTATAAATGAGAAAAAATAGTGAAAGGAAACATATACCTTGAATAGCAAGAATGCTGATGACATAATTAATGAAAACAAATTATAAAGATATAATATCTTAGAACTGCTTAGAATGTTTTCAAATTATTTTTCTTTAATTCCTAGACTAAATCATATCCATTTTATTTTACCTTAAATTACACTAAAGAAAATTCTGAAGATTATCATCTTAAATTGTAGTTGTACAGCTAAGGAAGATTTCAAGTAGGTGAGGTTTCCTGGGGTATTATT
>PVJO010016147.1:0-42868 GCA_004026905.1 Hystrix cristata | reverse complement strand
TAGCCATTCGTTGGTTGTTGGGCATTTAGGTTGTTTCCAAGACTTAGCTATTACAAATTGTGTTGCTATGAACATGGTGGTGCATACGTCCTTGTGATATGATGATTTTAATTCTTCTGGGAAGATCCCCAGTAGGGGAATAGCTGGGTCAAATGGAACCTCCAGTTGTAGTTTTTTGAGGAATCTCCATATTGATTTCTACAGTGACTGGACCAGTCTACATTCCCACCAACAGTGGAGGAGTGTTCCTTTTTCCCCACAGCCCCGCCAGCATTTGTTATTGGTTGATTTTTCCATATACACGGTTCTTTCTGGAGTAAGGTGGAATCTTAACGTTGTTTTGATTTGCATCTCTCGAATGACTAGTGATGTTGAACATTTCTTCATATATTTATTTGCCATTTTTATTTCTTCGTCTGAGAAATGTTTATTCATTTCAGTTGCCCATTTTTGGATTAAGTCTTTAAATTTGGGAGATTTAATTTTTTAGGATTAGAGTACCAAAACTAAACCAAGAAGAGATACAAACTCTTAATAAACCAATATGAGCCATTGAAATTGAAGAGGTAATTAAAAATCTACCAACAAAGAAAAGCCCAGGTCCTGACAGCTTCACAGCTGAACTCTACAAGAAATTCAAAGATGACCTAATACCATTATTCCTCAAATTCTTTAATGAAATTGAAAAGGAAGCAGTACTTCCAAAATCATTCCTGGAAGCAAGCATTACTCTAATACTAAAACCAGAAAAGGAACCAACTGAAAAAGAGAACTACAGGCCAATTTCCCTAATGAACATAGATGCGAAAATTCTCAACAAAATTCTGGCCAACAGAATACAACGAATTATCAAGAAGATTATACACCATGACCAGGTAACTTTTGGAGCAGAAGTAGGCTGTGCCAGTCGGTGGACTGTTTCACTAAGTTATTCAACATTCGGCTCTCTTGTCTGCCCATTACGTCACACTCAGGCCCCAAGAGGGCTTATGTCCGGATGATGGAGAGCAAAGTAGATCAAGCTCATCTCATGAATAGATTGACTCAGTACGTTACTGTGAGGAAAACAGAAACAATTTTTACAAACAGTTAAATCCCAGAAAGAGAACAGGACAGAAGATTTTTGCAGTGGGTAGAGACTGGAGCAGCATACGTGGCCATTTACTTTATGTGACAAAAGAGGACTCTAAATGAAAATATGCACAGACTCCTATTCAGGGGGAAATGATTTGACAGGTTATCTTGGTCATTAAATTAAGAATAAAAGATTGGAATCTGGAAGGATCTACTTGAAGGACGGGTGTGCGAGGTGTGTTTATACCTAGTATTGTCCGTTAACATCCAAAAGAAACACCTAGAATTGAAGATTTGCAAGAGAACCCAATAGACACATCTGGCCAGGGGACGTGATGTCACGTAGATGCTCATCAGTAGCCGTTCTGCTGTCGGCGTGGTGGGTATGGAACACAGTAGCAATGATGGTGGTGTTGGAGGCAGAGGAGAAGCACAACATCGTCTCATGCCTGAACTAGTTTTGTGCTACTGATGAATTCCATCGTGTCAGTAACACTATTCAATATTAACTCTAAAATATATACACCTTTATCAGAGAACAATTACTAATCCACTCACAAACTGAATACAGTGAAACCTTCCCTTGCCAGAAGGGCAAAGGTTAACATTGTTTATTATCTGCATATTTTTCCCATATAAATTTTCCCTTCAGACTTTCTGAAGATTAACAGAGGACACACTGCATCAATATAGAAACATATATTAAAATGCCTTGGGCCTAGCTAACCCTCCATAGCAAAGGAAGTGTGGCATTGAAAACATAGCCATGGTATCCCTTGAGCCTATTATTTAGAGTCTACTGCTTTACTATTCTGTAGACGTTCATCTTCAGGAGGAGATAGGGATGGGGCTGCATGGTCAGGGCAGAGAATGTTTGACTTTCAGGCGGTCCATTTGTTCTCTTTTAGGATTCTTCCACCTTTGAATCTAACTAGCCAGCAAGTATCACCGAGGTATAGGGACACTACCCTTTAACTTCAAGATTTCTCTAACATAAATCACTAACTATAGTGACTTGTATGACTAAGTTTCTCTTCAACTTGTCAGAACAGTCTTCCTTTTGAGTAGGATTAGTCCCTACCTCCCGTTTCTTAAAGCATTCCTTTACAAAACTTGAAACGACAAATTCTTTCTCCATGAGTCTTTGAGCATAAATCTCCCAGTCTCTGGCCAATTTTACAACACAGCATAGTCTTTATCGAGAATCTGGGAGACATTCTTTGAGTTGTAACCCTGGAAGAAGTTAAACACTGTTTTTCTTGGTCCCTGTGGGGAGGTAGAAACTTGATTTTAATAAAAGACAATAAATACAGATGGCCGGATGGCTCTGACCAACCTTCTTCCTAACGTTCTCCTTTAATTTTGTCATTGCTCATTCCAACATATAAATTTCAATTAGACTGGAAGAATAAGGCCAAATGATCTTACAACCTATTGACTGCAGTTAGCAATATATTGTATTCTTGAAAAAGGTCAAATGGATGTAGTGCTCTCATTGCAAAAAAAAAAAAAAGGCAATGAAAAGTAATGTGTTAGTAAGTGAAATCTAGTAATTCCTCAATATCTATACATTTGAGAATAATGGGTTATGCATGATAGATGCACAAAATCAGGTCTCTTTTGAAATCTCTCCTTTCCATGACTGGGACACATAACTGCGCCCACAATTTAAGGGAGAAAGTCTAATTTGGCTCATTGTTTCAGGGGATTCAGTCCATGGTCAGCTGATTCCAAGCTGAAAATATCAAGAACAAAGGGCGTGGAAGAGTGACGCTGCTTAGTTCTTGGTATCTAGAGGCAGAGCAGGGAACAGTGCCAAAGAGCAAGAGGCCAAAATGGTCCAAGGTTACACCTCCATGATCCACCTATGGAAACACAGAAGTGTGCTTTACTAATCCCCTTGGAAGCTCTCAAGCAAATCAAGTTGACAGTTCAGCTTAACAATTACAGTTCTCTTTATTCTTTTTCAAAGTATTGTTCTCAAGAGTACTTTTAAGCAAAACTCTTGCTTGCAATTTCCTGCCTCAGAGTGTGATAATAAAGAACACAATTTAAGTACATCTACATATACAGTCATGTTTTAGACTACATGCATTGCTACTATTATGTGTGTGTTGAAATTTACCCAAGCTCTATTACCCTAAATTACACAACTCATTTTCTTAATGAGGAAAAACACTTCCATATTATGAATATCAATATTATGAATATAACTATTCAACAACAAATTTTATTTCCCAGATTACCTTTTTTTTCCTACTATTACCAACAGCTTTGCTCAATAGCCTTTTTAATGATAGGAAATTTTAAAAGCATTGTCACACTGAATATTTATACATGGTATAATTTTCATCTTTGTTTTCCTGCCATGTACATGTTTCAACATTTAGAAACTATATTCTATGAGAATAAATTTTACAATCTCCTTTCTATAATATACCAAAAAGTTCTTTTTCCACTGGATATTTTGTAATTACTGGTTTTACTGATTCCAATGTTTTTGTGCATTAACATCAAATTGCTTGAATGTTGTTCGTATACTTAGTTGCATCTTCCTTATCATGTAATTAGTGGAGAGTGTTTGTCTATGTTTACTCTTGCAAGGAAAATAGGAGTAAATCTCTTAACTTCGTAGTGTGGTAGCATCTGAACCAACGGTGTCACTATTTCTGTTGGCACTAGGTTCATTTTGCTCAAGTTATTTGTATGAAGCAAAGGTAACATCCCTCTTTTCTTCCTATTATCATAGTAATAGTTTCCAGAAAAATTTAGTAGTTTTGTCTCTTTATTGTTCTTACCTTAGTATTTATTTTTCTTAAACAATAAAATCTGGTTGAATTATTTAGTGTTCAGAAATTTCTGATAAGTGTAGCTCTGGGTTTGTTTTCACCTTCCTTGTTATAGTATGACTTTCCTGGCAAGAAAGACATGGCCTTCCAGAGGTCTCCTCTGTCTATGGGTGCATAGGACACGTAAGAGAGACTCTGTATCTTAAACAAATGATTTTATGGGCAGATATGGACTTGACACATACGAAAGCATTATTTCAACATAAATTCATCTCTCAATGGGCGCAGTTGTACTTCAGTGTTTGATCCGGTAAGAATCTATTTGGTGATTCTGTCTCTGCCTTGAGTTTATCAAGGCTTACAGAATAAAAACTATTACATCAAAAGAATTTCTAGGGCTCAAATACAAATGCTTAAGAAACAGCTCTGCAAAAACAATCTAATTTTAAATGTGGTTCAGAAATAAGGCCCAAACCCTCCTGCTTCGCTAGAAAAATAATTCTTGACTTACACAAACCATAGAAAGGGAGCGACATACTGCACATATTTTGGCTTCTCATTTTCTTTTCCAGAATGTTACCTGAAGCTCAAACACATCTCAAAAAAACATTTAGCATCAGTATTACTCAAGTAACTGATAACAAAGTCTCTTAATGTCAGAATCTATTCCATTTTTTCTATCAGGAAGAATAAGGCCATGGCTTAACATATTAAAATATTATTCACTTTGACAATAGAACTATTTCCAGGACATAAGCTATTGCTGTATTAGAGAGGCAAGACAGTCAGTATTTTTCATTGCCTAAGAATCTCTATACTTCAAAAAATCTATCACTTCTAATGAAATTGGTAAGTACCTAGGAGGCAAACGCCTTTTTAAAAAAATTTCTCGTCTGAAATCTGGTTTGAAATGAGTAGTTGTCCTCAACTCATATTGTCATTAAACAGAGAATTCAGTATATTTATCAAATCTTTTATAAAATGGAATTTTTATTAAGGTTCTAAGGACCATTATCGGTCTATTATAACTGGATCTGTAGTTTCTCCTTAATATTAAAAACTAGAAATAGTGCTAATTTTACTTTATGTGGATCATTCAACAAAAATCATACTTGTATCTACTTAGCTGAAAGACAGTCATATTTTTGAGTTTATATGTGAGAGTTTAAATGCAAATGTAACTTCAATTGGTGCTGAAAAATGATTATATAATGTGATTTATGCTTTATTATGTAAATTTATTAACAACTGTGGTGTCAACATAAGATCATATTTCCTGGTGCATTAATCATATAGATAGATAGATAGATAGATAGATAGATAGATAGATAGATAGACACACATCTCCAAGAAAAAAATAATTGAGTTTTTGTGAAAATTTAAGATAGAATTAAGTGGAATTAAAAATTCTCAGTAAAGAGTGAATGTATTACTATAGTAAACTGATATTAAAGATCTATGCTATATGACTTTGTATATAAGGTTATAATTTGTTTATTACTTTAAAATATATACTTGAAATTGCCCATAAACCTACCTAAATGGCAATTTAGGTACAGTTGATAAGTAAATTAAGATTTTTAGGCTGGTAATGATCTCAAAAAGTAAATTATAGAAATGAAAAAGAAAATCCCAAGTATTGTTTTAAATCTCAAAGTTAGTAAAAAGTAACATTCTATATAGCCTCAAAACAAATTATATTTGAAATGATCATATTATGATATTTTACAATTAAAAAATTAAGTGATTACACAATTCATTTTGTATGACTAATGTAAAGGCTTGTATCTAGATGCTCTGGATAGCCTCTGAATTGAAACTGTTAGTTAAAACAGATCATCTTTCGATCCCCGGCACCACAAAAAAAAAAAAAAAAAAAAAAAAAAAAAAAAAAAAAAAAAAAAAAAAAACAGATCATCTTTGAAAGATCTAATATAGTTAAAAATATGCATTTTTGAAAACTTATAAAAATGTAATTTACATTGTCAAATGCTGTATGAATTCATTTAGACTTAAATTGTAGAAATGGAAGATGTGTATTTTCTAATTTTTTCCCTGTACATAGAGTAATTTCTTTATCAGTTTCTGGAGTGTCTTCTGATAGCTCTTATTGGAGACTTTTGCAAAATCTGTACTATGTAACCAAGTGGTGCACCATGACATGACACATGTATATCAAAAAGCTTGGTTGGGGCTGGAGATTTAGCTCAGTGATTAGAGTACTTGCCTTGCAAGCACAAGGGCCTGAGTTCGATCCCCAGTACTACAAAAAAAAAAAAAAAAAAAAAAAAGCTTGGTTGATTTTTTTTTAAACCATACTGAAAAAATTTAGTTTATTGTATAAATAATAGGAGCATTTAAAACGTGATTTTTCATATATCTGCCAAATAACAAAATGCCATAGACTAGGAAGCTTAAACGACTGAAATTTAGTTTTCACTTATCTGCTCAGTTTCAAAATACCATGGATTTAAACAACATAAATTTATTTTCTTTCAGTGCTGGACCCTAGCATTCGAAGTTCAAGCTTCAGGAAATTTTCATTTCTGTTGGGGCCTTGCTTCCCCAGCCTTAGAAAGCCCCTTCTCTCTTTGTCCTCTCTCATTCTTTCAGCTACTCATGGAAGCAGAGGGAAGGCTTACTGGTCCTCTTCCTCTTCTAAGAATGTCTATCGTATTGGATTAAGACCCAAATTTTTTGGCTTGATTTAACCCATTAAATGACCCTGTTACAGTCCTTATCTGTATACACTCACACTGGAGATTGGAACTACAATACATCTGTTTTGAAGAAGGACATATTTCAGTCCATGACAATACACTTTCCTTTTATCCTTTTCTTAGTTGTGTGTTAGGACTTAAAATGTGATTTTTATTTCTTTTTTTTCCTTCCTGTTGTGATTTAGTGGTTGGTGATTGAGTACGTACGCTTCAACTACTTAAGTGTAGTCATTGATCTGTACAGATATATACAAAATCCTTTTTTGTACTATGTAACACACCTCACATAACTTTAATCAGTTTAAAGGCAAATAAGAGCTAATACTCTGCTAACTTCATGACTAATAACTTTCCAGTTAGAAAATATGAACACAACCTACCTTGGTATGTAGTTAAACCATTTCTATGCTAATGGCATCTTGAAGTAGGGTTTTCAGTGTTTTTAAGAGTATCATTCCATTTTTCATTTTGTTGGATAGTACCAAGTTTTTCCAAGTCTATTCAGGTTTTAATAGATCAACTACAATTTTTCCTCTGCTGCGAGGTAAATGGCAGTCAAAGGGGAATCACAGAGCTTTAACAATATTTTAACTGTGACATGGGATTAAAATAATCAATGTAACTCTTAACACTCTATTTTTACTTTAAATAAAATGCTGAAGTTTCAATTCTTGGATTATCCCCCACCAGTTATTGTACCAGATTGACTCTGATAATTTTCCAGCGTGGTAAATAAATATTATCAGTTAAAACTGCTTCAAAATTCAAGCGGAGTGATGTGACCCTGGTTATTTACAGGATGTCACAGCAACACCTCATGTCACTCAATCTTGTTGACAGTGTGATGCTTATCATTCGAGTCAATATGTACAAAGCTTGTGGATACTGGGCTCATGCAATTTTTACTGCTGAGCATTTTATGCCCCAAAAAGCTCCTTCATTAGGATCCTAGTCATAGCTTTTAGGCTATGTGGAAGAATAAAGAATAAAAAGTATTTAGTTTCATGCCATATTTTGTACCATGGGCAGTTCTTTGATGAGAAAACGATTAACACATGATTATTTCAAATACTATTATGAAGAGCCTTAGAGTTGGAATGGACTTTCAGTACAATGTATTGAAATATTTACACGATCCACAATTAAATTTTATAGCCCCTTATTATGGTGCTATGAAGGAAAAAACAATGGGGTAGCAATCGGAACACCTGAGTTCGGATTCCTTTTCTATTACTGATTAAAAATAAGACCTTGGCCACACTTTAACATCTATGAAACTCAGTAAGCACATTTAGAACTACAAGCATTAGATGATTTTATAACATTTCTTTATCACAGAACCCATGGATATGACTTCTCTATCCTCACTCAACACAGGGACGCCTCACTGCACCAGTCAAGGACCAGGTCTCAGAGTGCTCTCTGTAGTTCACTGACCCTTTCGCTGAGCATCTTCTCTGGTTGTGAAGACATGTTAGCTTCTCCTTAAAATTTTCTCTGGGATGTCTAAGTGTTATTTTTACTGAGGCATTTTAATGTTATAATTTGAAAGTTTATATACCAAGTCGAAGTTGCAGAGTGTGTATGAAAACGAGACAGCATGAGATTTTGGTCCCTATTATCAGCTGGTTACAAAATGGAAAATGATGTGGACTATTAACTACACTGATTTTATGTGCACTTTATCAACTAGGACAATTTTTCAGGAAGAGAAACAAATAACTTTTTCGTCAACTCTGAAGCACAGGGCATTCACAAGAGCAACTACCTGAATAGTTACAATTTTATAGTCTAATTAGGACAATAGTCACATTTTTTGTTAGAATACTTCAAGCAATTGGATAATAGCAAGAGGATTGCACATATTATCGAAAAAAGCAACACTTTCAGGATCTTAAGACTAAATGAGTGTCTCATGTATTTAGGAAGAAATTGGTGTTTAAAAGTCTGGAATGCCTAAATACTACTGTGTATTTCTATCTTCCTATTACTCATTGTGAAGCTGAATACTGTGGACATGAAAGATCTTTTGAAAAGCGTCATTTCAGCCCATGAAACATCTGTAAATAAATATATTTGGCAATATTTCCTCAAATATCTTTACTGAATATTTGGCAGGGATTCCTCGTGTATCACATCCTGCTCTTAAAAGGGGGGCAAAACTGTCATATGTAAAATGTCACGGTGATTAGAAAACCATAGAATAACCCCAATTGCCTGAGGGAAAAAAAGAGGCCTCTGAGCCTGTATGAGAATCTGACGAGGGAGGGCTGCTCTGAGACACCTACAAACAGATGGTAGGAAAGCTAGAGAGGCAGTTCCAGAAAACAGAGGCTCAAATAAACACTACAACCTTTATGTGACAAATGTTGAAAAAATGATGAAAATTCTAGAAGGTACTAAAATTCAACACGACCTCAGGCTATTAATTTTCAGTATATTTCCTTAAAAGTTGTCACAATGAATCTCTTCCAAATGTAGCATGTGTAGGAAATACATCTCCATTTAGTTATTGATGTTTTTTGTCCCTGAATCTAATCATATGCAGACTATGTTAAGACTTAGTTACTCAGAGATTTTAGTTAATGAGATTTTAAGTAAACATTGACCAGAGATACTGTGTATTTACTACACTCAGTTTCCTTCTCTATTCGGGGGCATAATTGAAATAAATTTCACAATAATTCACAAGCTTGATGAAGTCATATGACTAAATTTTGCAAATGAAATGCCATCAGAAGGGAGAGATAACACTTCTTGGTGGATGAGTAGAAACCCACAAGAAACTTTTCATGACCTCCATTTTGGGTCAAGTGCCAGATACAATAATGACACATATTAGGTGGGTAAGTTCACAAAGAAAAGAGTTTGGGTTCCTAAATTTTTTTTTTTTATAATATAGTATCCTCCACCAACTAACATATGATGTACAATAATGTAATTCTGAAGCATGTTGGATAATCTAGCCTTAAAACGATGGTGTGTCAGCATCAAGCCACTGATATGGTTTAATGATATAGAGAGTAAGAGGAAGTAGCAAATTTGGGACTTTGAATTCCCTAGTGTTAAATACAGGAACTTATAATTAGTAACTTTTAAAAATATTTTCAAATGGAATTATAATCTCTTCAGATGCCATTAAATCCATTCCTCAGGAGAATTTCTTCTCCTTCTCCCATTTCCCCTCCACTTCTCCCCTCTTCCTCCTTCACCCCTCCTTCTCCCTCTCCTCTCTTCTTTCTCCTTCTCCTTCTCTTTCTTTTTGTGGTACGGTGGATTAAACCCAGAACCTTCACAATGAACTACATTCCCAGCCCATTTTTATTATTCATTCTGAGACAGGGTCTTCTCAGTTGATCAGGCTGGGCTCAGATTTGTGATCCTACTGCCTCAGCCTCCCAGAATCCTGGGATTACAAGTGTGTGCACCCAAGACTCAGAATACAACCTGTGCTCTGCCGTGTGGAGGCAACCCAACCTGATCCCACAAACATTTCAAAGACACAGTGGACTCACAGACTAATATGTAAGATAGCAAAAATCCACTCGCTAAATTTAGCATACAAATGTATCCTAAATTTGTATCAGTACAAATCTTACACATACCAGTGTGGATTTATAAATTCAAAATACGACAAGAGGCATAAATCTTCAAGAATCTGGCTGAATGCTTTAGTAAAGCTGCCTGGGCAGCATTGTAAAAGTCGAATCATCATTGACTATGGAACTGGTTCGTATCTGTGACTACATATTCAATTAACTAATTAACAAGGATGATTGAAATAAATCTAGGACCCATACTCAGAAATTCTGAACTGATTGGTCTTATTAGGGTAGGATAGTTCAGGTAGAGTTATTGGTGTTCTTGATTATTCTCTGCATGCCTTTATTAAAAGAGCAGGCCTGAGAATCGGCCTACAATGTTGCTCTCAGATCTATGTACAGTATAAATTGATTTCTGTGAACATATCCTAAATTTATCAGAAACGTTTTTTAGCCAATCTTATGAGACATATGTATGTAAGTATATGCATCTATATATATGAATACATAAAAATCCCAAAGTTGATTTATTAATCTCCAGTAGAAAAATTTGTATGGCTAATAGGTAAGCTTGACTTTGTGTGAATGTCCTGGTCAGTCCTGGTCAGTCACTCTAATTCTGTCACTAGCTCACATGTTACCTTCTGGCGTGTCCCAAACCCAATTAAGGCCAATTCTCTGCCATCTTCTTTTACGTAAGTATAATGTAATCTGTAAACTGAGTGCACTACTACTGCAAAATTATGTTAAGTGACTTCTGATGTTTTCCAGCAAAGAATGTTGAAGACCTGGGTGCCATTTATTTTAAATATTTTTCAAACACTATGCGGAGGGGGAAGAAAAAGGTCATGGGAATTTCTGAAGACAAGTCTCCTTGATCTATGGAAAAGTATTGTCTAAGCATCTGAGTCATTAATGAGTTTAATCATCAGAATGCTAGAATATTAAAAAGTTACAAATGATGGGAAACTCCTGCCAAAGTCACTAAAATAGCACATTCTTAATGAATGTAACCTGACCATTTCAGGTCAAGTATGTCTCTCTTCCTTATCTCCCTCTCTCTGCCCTATTTTTTTATAACTAATGCCTACTTTTCATATTCTAACAATCACAGTTAAAAACTGTAAATGTACCACCCGTTTTGGTTTTTCTTTGCATTTCAAAACGTAGAAGATTCGCACGGCAACCCTCACTGAGTATTTCTTAGGACCCTAAGCTTTGATGAGGGAATTGTTCTTTTCTGTGGGATGTTTACTGAAACTTCGCTCATCTGGAGGCTAAAGCAGCATGAAGATTAACACATTAAAATGACTCCTGTGGAAAATCAGCAGTGGCTGAGGATCAGCTGCGAGCTCAGATGAGCCTTCTGAAGGAGAGTTCGAACAGCCTTTTGCCTCCATCATTCCTCTGAGATGTAGCTCTCCCCCCGGGGACAAACATGACTTACGGTCCAGTAACAGAAGATGCATTGTGTCATTTTCCTTCCTTCAAGTTTTCATTTATTTTTTCCCAGAGCTTGTGCCAGGCAGTGTTCAAATCGAGATGCTCCTGCCTCAGCCTTTCAGAGCCCTGGGATTACACATGTGTATTATCACATTGGGATTCCTTTCATTTGCTTAGTCAAAACAAGTTACAGAGCCTGTGGAGATTCAAAGTGCAAGATACAGGCCTTGGCTATGGAACGAGTGCACAAGAATTTCCAGGAACATACATTTCGCTTCATTCATTTATTATATTTCAATTTTACTAAGTTTAAGCTTCAAGGGGAAAAATAATCTTATCTGTTGCATTCACTGTTGTCTTGAAAAAGTAGAGTTTCACAAGACAAACTTAAATATTTGTTGATATTTTATATATAAAACTCATATAAATATTGAAACTGAAATGTATAATTTTCAAACTTATGATGATTCAGTCTCACAACAAAGTAAAGTATAAATTTACAATTTAGACAACAGATAGATAATAAAATCCATATACTGGGCTGGGGATTTAGCTCAGTGATTAGAGTGCTTGCCTTGCAAGCACAAGGCCCTGAGTTCGATCCCCGGCACCACAAAAAAAACAAAACAACAACAAAACAAAACAAAAAAAAAAATCCATATACTTAGTGTTGGAGGGATTTCATACAGACACATGAAAGTTTAGTCATTGCAGTAGCAACAAAAATAGGTGTTTTAAGTAAGCTTATCAAGGAAACAAGACTGACAGATATGCTGGTTAATCTAATCAAGATATAAAAGAATCCATGTGACAATAATAAATTTGGAAACTTTCAAATTGTTGTTAATATGCAAATGTAAAATAAGACCAACTGTATTTTTCCTTAAACATGTAAAAATTGAGAAAGCTGTTGTTAAAAACTTGTATTTTTGAAAATTCAAAATAAAGCAAAAATGATTACTATTTTTATTCGTAAATTGTTTTATACTTTTCCATGAAATTTGCATATCAAGCTAGGGATTTATCTCAGTGGTTAAAGTGCTTGCCTTGCAAGCACAAGGACCCGAGTTCGATCCCCAGCGCCAAAAAAAAAAAAAAAGAAAGAAATTTGCATATGAGAAGTGAAGAGCTGGTTCTTTAGTTTGTGTAGTTATGGAAGTCATCTTCTATAATTGTGTAATGCCTAACTTCTGATGTAGGTGTTGGTAAATAGCCCAGGGTTTAAATAAACATTTGCTATTCATCAATTTAGGAAATAGGACCATTGATTTATAAATGTATTCATAAAGCAGAGCTGCAGAAGTCACGAGTGAGTAATTTAAAAAGGTATTTGTTCTCTATTTATTAAATACCATATGCTCCACATACACAATTCTAATGATTGCATATTTCAATTTTCATGAGAATGTAAACAAAGAGATAATAAAATATAATTGATCATTCTATGTATCATTACTACTACTTGCCATAAGCATACTACATAAAAGAATCAAACTTCTCCCAAGAAATGAGCAAGTATATACAATTGCCTTGTGAAAGAAAAAAAATCACAGCTCCAAATTTTAATGTTTCATGTTTACAAATACTTAAATGTTACTCCACAAGTACCCATTATATGTTGCTTCTAAAATGAAATTAAAAGAATCAGTAGCAATAGGTAAATTTTTGAAAAGAATTGTTTTTGCATTCTTTATTTTTTTTCTTTAGTATATTGGAGTTTACATGCATATATGTACACAGATACATATTTGCATTTATAATTACCTTTATGTATACATACACATTAAATTAGTGATGTATCCATATATGTATATATTTAATATATATCTATACACCAAAAATAATTTACTTACATAGATGACAAAACCCTGTTCAAGGAAATCTATAAAAATTCCCTAGCATATAAATAATCAAAGTTACCAACTTGATCAAAATCAATTAAGTACACTCAGCAGACAACTGCCAATTAAGATACAGTTCCCAGATTCTTAAATTGGCCCTTGTATATGTGAAGACGTGTTAATTGTTAATCTATTCACCAAAGTTCCTTCTCACACCTGGCGTGCCCAGGGAAAACCGGCACCTTATCTTCAACAGCCGTAAACTTCCTTCTTTCCCTTTCTTGCTCCTTTTACCGCCCACATATCCACTACTTATATTTTTTTCTAGGAGCTTTGCTTTACCATTTGAGATCATAGAAATACTCTCCTATTATCTCTGATATTTACCATGTAATTATACTTACTGTTTAGTTGGGAGTAGTTTTTATTTGGTAAGTACAATACATAGAACCTGTTTGCATAGTACCTGGTATGCTGATGAATGTATGCATCTGAACTCCAATAACTTTTCGAATTTCTCTTCCAGGAACAAGTAAACAGAAAACTTAAGTGATTGTTTGTTATATCAACCTAGCTCTTCAAGGATAAGTCTTCAAATGAAAGATTATCTAATTTTATTACTTTATGTTTAAATTCAAGAATCATTACAAATTGTTAATAGTTTTTTATATGTATAAGCTATTTCGGCAAAATGATATTTAATGTAAATAATCTTGAAAATGTAACTTATCCTCCATCTTATAATTGTGTCAATATTCAGATCAGAAGTCACTTGATGAGCAATTTTGTGCAAATACTATATCAAAATGTCATTGTTTAAATCAACTATGTTTGCAGTAAAAAAAAATCAGAAAACTAGCAATAGTCAAAATATTAAATGATTCTAAAACTTTGTATTCATCTCACGAGTTAAAATGTTCAAAAGCTTGGCTCTTCCATAACAAAATTAAAGCTTATGCTATTTATGAGTTCATATATTTCATAAACATTCCCCATTTTATTACTGCCATAGACACTTCTTAGAGTTAATTCTAAGAAGTTTGAATAATTCTCTCTCTATGTGATTTGGTTAAAGGCTGAGTGGCTGCTCTGGTCAGGAGAGGGATGGGAATTATTGTCAGTTTCAGAAAAGTTTCTAAGGTAATTTTTATATTCAAAAGGTACTAAGATATAAATGTGTTAAGAAAACAAAATGCCATTTTAGGATGCAGATAAAGTGTATTTTGTAGAATGTAATCTTGGTAAATTGGGGGAGAAAAGCAATATCTGAATTTTTGTACATGCAACTTCAATTTTGTCTCTAGTTCCTTAAATATTCATTAAGCATCTACAGTCTGAAATGTAGTTTCATACTAGTTTTTCTGTCACTCTGGTACGTGCGCAGGGTGCAGGACAGACAGCATTCCAACCTTCAGATGCTTGTACATCAAAGAAATCTGGCCAAATCCATCTGCAACTAGAAGGCCACAGCGACTCTGAGGAAGGACCCAGCACGGAATGCGTGGGAGGGTTTCTGACAGTTTTGTACAGGAGAGATTTGTATATGGAATCTTCAAGAGTAAAGAGAAGAGAGCTTGGTAAAGGCTCCAAAGTGCGGGTAAAAATCCATAATGCGTGGAAAGAGTAAAAAAGCAAAAAATGCTAGAAGGGCAAACATGTAATGAACCGTAAAGAACTTTGCAATTTGTTCTGAAAGGATTTATACGTTTAATCCAGAATCAAACAGGGAGCCATTAAATATTCTAAAGGCAAAAGCAAGAGAGTAGGAACCCCAAATGTAGTTTTAGAAAAGTTACTGTGTGATACAGAATACATGTAAAACAGGCTCATTCCTGGAGGCTACTCTATTATTTAAAACTGAAGATGAAGATGGCCGGAACTAGCCAACTAACGATGGGGATAAAGAGATGAAGATGTGTTTAAGAACTAGTTATTGGAGAGAACCACTGGCCTTATTAATATACTAAAATATTATTTCAACTAGTGAGTGTCTTTTGCAAATTCTCTTTATAGATTATTAAAATATTCACAGGGAATAAGAGGTAGCCATATAATTTACAATACCATTCTTTGTTATCAAAACTAACCAAAAATTAGTTTTACTTTTTATGTAGATCAGCTCTATTTGAGATCATTCGTAACTAGCCTTCAGTTGCTTAATGTGAAAAATCTGAAAAATGGTAACTTTAGTAAAAATGTATCTGTGATGGTTGATTGAATGTGTCAACTTGTAAGAGAACTTTAACTAAATTGGCTTAGCAATTCTACACCCTACTGGAGAAGATCCACCCCAGGATAGCCCATTCTCTAGATGGTATAAAAGGGAAATGAAGAGGGATATATCCCGACCTCCCGAACCCCCTGCCCAGTTTCTTTGGGTCGGCTTCCATTCCTTTGGATGAGCTCCAGACCTTCACCTGGATACTTCGGACCTCTAGACCTTTGGCTGGGCCCTCCGGATCTCCAATGTGCAGACAGACCTCTGCACACTTCCATGTCTGACTTGTAAGAAGCCCAAGGAAGCCAATTTGTAAGCTCTCACATATTCATATATCTACCATTATATCTGTTTCTCTAGTGCATACTGACCAATACAAAATCATAAAGGTAGTGGAAAATATTATTTTTATGTTCATGAGTTTGCATTGTTAGTGAAAGCTGTGTCAGGCTTACTTAGAGAAGTAAATGAAATTTCTGCTTGTTATAAAAATTATGACATAAAAGTACAGTTGCTTATATTATTTATCTTTTATTTAAAAGAAAATTAATCAGATAAAAATAAAAAATTTTGAAGCTTGATATATAAACATAAACTAATATATCTCTTCTCCTTCCACATAGTTCTTTATGGTTTTAACTCTCAGTAGTCTTATTAACATGAAAAAGAAAATGAAAAAAGGAGGTGAGTCATTTCACTTCTCAAATTCTCAGAAATGTTCTTTATCTATATACCATACTAAACTTTACAGATACCAAATTAGATTTTTGCAAGGTGTTTTGTTCATATAGTTAATGGTGTGCACCATATTTAATTTCTTCCTTTCTTTTGCTTACCTAACCTTTCGACAAATATAGTGGGAGCTGAAGAGGAAACATCTCTTCTTCTGCGTGGTTTCTTCTCTCAAGCACAAAATAAATCCTGGTAACAGGGATATAGGTAGTGAATTTTCTCTCCTCCTAGTCATTTACATATTCATATGTGTTTTCTTTCTTAATGTATTTCTTGATTTGCTTTTTTCCCCTGAGATCCTGACATCATTTGCTATTTGTAACTTGTAAATTATATTATTGAATTTTCTCTAGAATTACAGAAAAAAAATTTTTTTTCACTGAGCTATCAAATCTCTTCCATGTGTCCGTACTTAGCCTAAGGATCACTGAGGTGTATCTCAGCCTCAGTGGATTTCAAATATGGGACAACACACACAGTGGGGAAGCATTTTGCTCCAAATGGATCATTTCACAGTCACAGTAGAAAGTTTTTTCTAATAAAGGAAAACACCATGGGACTACGTACCCCACCTGTATAAGGAGATCAAACAAAAGTCTATTTGTTTATATGGGTGTAAAAATACAAACGGTAGCAAAAAAAAAAATAAAAAAGAGGGAGGGTGTTGTGTAAGACAGCTGGATATAAAAATCCATCCTGACATGGTGGTGCACCCCTGTGATCCCAGCACTTGGGAGGCTGATACAGGAAGACAGCGGCAGGTTTGAGGCCAGCCTGGCCTACGTAGGAAGTTCAAAGCCAGCCTGAACTACTTAGTGAGACCCTGTCTCAAAAAATAATTAAATAAATAAATAAATAAATATCAGAAAGAGGAAACTATCTTCACAAACCTAATTGAATGATAGTGTCCAAGGGAGAATAGATCTCCAATCTTTTGTTATATACAATTTTGTTGTATCTGTTATTTCTCTTTAAAGCTTTATAATTATGCAAATGCCTGTTTTTCAGTGAACTTTTTTCTTTGACAAATTCCAAAATGGAATTTTTTTTCTTTTAATAAAGCTATTCAAGTCTCTGAATATAAGCTATATATATAGCTTTATATATATATATATATAGCACATTCACAATTCAGAATTTGAGGCCTCAGTTGTTCCAGGATTCTTTCTTAGAACCTAACTAATACTTGTTCCCAGAAATCCCCGCAAATAACCTCCGCAACTGTTTTTTTTTTCTTTTTTTTTTTTTTTTTTTTTTTTTTTTTTTTTTTGGTGTGAGGCTTACAAGTAGCCAAACCGAGAGCATTATTCAGTTCTCCTTGCTGCAGATTGGCTGCTGCTCTGTAATGCATCTCAGTTCGATGTACTAGCCTCCTTCGTCATAACAGGTTGCTGTAAAGCATGTAGTTATCTAGAATGTTCTCGATTTTGTTCTTCTTAAAGCCCTAAAATCCCTAAGATGCCACCAAAACACCCTGCACTTTCTAAATCTTTATTAATGAAGTATTTTATTAAATTAAATTACATAACTACAGGAAATATAGTATATTTAGAGCGTAAACTATAAAAATTAGCATTTATAGGCATTTTTAACCATACCTGAAATTTGTGGCTTTTCACAATTCACAGGTGCACTATCTCTCTCTTTTGCTCTCTCTCACATATATATACATATATATATACGTATGTGTGTATTTTACTTTTAATACTTCTATTTGAATTTATTTCTTTGCCTTATCTACACATAACTGTTGTATGAAAGGATAATTTGGGGAAATCATATCGTCTTGTGTTTAGGTTTCATTTTTAAAAGATGAAATTTTTCTAACGCATAAACTTCTACCATAAGAAATTACAAGATATTTCTTATTCATTGTACCAGTAAGTTTAATGTGAAACTTCACATCTTGAACTAAGTTCAGACTGGAAGACCAAAGTATTTTAGAATTAAGTTAATCAAATTAATGAATTGCTTCAGACAATGGGTTGGGGAAGGTTCAGTTTTAGTCCAAACAATTCTGAAACTCTCAAGTACAATTTGGAATGATTCTTTCATTTGCGTTTGTGAGACTGTACATGTAAGTACCTCAAAATTTCTATGTATAAAGTTATTTCTCCAGGTATTAAAATTAGGGAAATAACTCATGGGATAGTTTTTAAACTTAAATTAATGTTTCTAAGTGAAGCACCTGAAATGGTTTATGCTAGTAACAAATGCTAACTCATCTCTTTCTTGCTTGGGAAAATTATTATAAATTGTTTATTGAAGAATTCCTTGAAATAATAACAGTGTCCTCACTCATTTGATTTGTTAGGCAATTAAATTATACATGAATGATTAATGACAATCTTATTCTTTTTCAATTGACAGCTTGTGATTTCTCTGAAAATATATATATATATAAAATTGCTTCTAAAATATTTTCCATGAATACATTTTAGCCAAAAGGTACATTTTATATTTTTTCAAATTCTTAAAAATCTAGGCATTTATTATAAACACTAAGTGAGGCACTATAAAAATCATTTTAAATCCTGGTATACAATTAAATAAATGAGTAAACAAACTATAAATAAGGGTAGTCCGACACACTGGTCATTATTCTCCTAATAATTGAGATAATAATTGACAAATCACAGTTTATTTCCTGAAAGATAAACACTTAATATCTTCAGGAGTACTGCACACTTGTTCTTCACTACTCAGTGTTTCAATCCTCATATCTGCACTCTCATCCAGTGTGAGTACAAGTAGTCGAGACGCCCTGTGGCTTGGCCTGTTTTTGCCCAGGTACCTTTGGGACTTTGTCGGCAAGCTTTCTCTATCTGACATATGTTCCTAATGTAGACTGTGGCAGTGTTAGAGCACGGCCCCAGGTTCTCTGCCCTTCTTCTCCTTGGCAAGAGAGGTGCCCGTCCCCTCCCACGATGTCTAGTTAGACTTGTGGCTGCTTTTAACCAGTTGAGTTCAGCATATGTGGGTCTGTGTAATTGCCGAGATGGGGCATGTTGCATCTGTCTGGTACTCCTGAAACTTGGTTGATGGCAGTCTCTCCATTGGGATGCTCTTTTCCACAGCCACATGCCAGGCTGTGGAGAGTGCCATCGAGGAACAAGAGAGGAGTAGGTGTTTGATTAACAATCCCTCACAGCACACCGTGCCGGCCAGCCCACTCCATGCACCAGACACACGCGTGAAGGAGTTTCCAGACGACTTCAGCTCCAGTGCGGAGGACTAGCCCAAAGCCCTTTCTGTCTTACTAGTCGAGGACTTGGACACCATGAAACAAAGAGTAGTTCTCTGAAACTCTGCTCATTTGGTGCACCTCTGGCCTCTTGGGAAACAGTTCTCCCTAAGTATTTCATGATTCTGTATGATCTGAGCTTTTGAGAAAAGATCACTCCAGGGATGATTGCATAACAAACAGCTTTGAAATCCACAGAAAGTCGCTAAAACTAGAAACCTTATGAGAGGTACAGAGTTGTAATACCCTGTTTTAAGGTTCTCTAGAGGAATAGAACTAAAAGAAAATATATGTATAATTATGCAAAGCAATGCATTAGGCGTACAGATCAGAGCTGGAAGAGTCCACAGTGGCTGCCTTAGGATTCAGAGGCAGAAGACTCCATAATGGTGATCTGCGTGTTGGAAACCCAGAGGATTTACTAGTGACTCAGCCCAAGAAGAGGGAAGCCACAGAAGGAGAGGTATAAGAATGAAGCAATGGCCTAAGCTGAAGGTCTGGAAGCTGTCTGTGAAGTCATCAGTGTGAGTTTGCATCAGAAGGCTGAAGACCAGCTGACTGATGTCCAAAGGTAATGGCAAAGACTGGAACTCTGACGAAACAAGAACATTTCCGTCTTTACCTTCTTTTTATTCCATCCAGGCTACAAGCCTGTTGGACGTTTGTTGCTGCCTACATCAGAAGTGGGTATTCTTCCCTCAGTGTATCAGCCCACATGTGAGCCATCCACAGAAAGACCCAGAACGGTGCTTTGCTAACCTCGTAGGTGATCCTTAATCCATTCAAGTGGACCTATCCTGATTAATCACCACATACCTTTTCTTTTCCTTCATGGGAACATTTGTTTGTTTCCAGAGTGATGAACTTCCTTACTTCTCTTCTCATCCCCAAAAGTAAATTAATAAGAAATCTCTCTTTCTGAAGGTGAGATGGGCAGGGCATCAGCAGCTCCTAACCCTAACCCTAACCCTATGTGAGTTCTGAATCTCATAATTCGAGGTTCTTCCCTTGTGACACAACATCGCTTCAGATGTGGACAACATTTACCTTTAACCATCTTCTCTTCAAGGTTTAGGATACGGAGTGCTGCATTTTACTAGGAATAATATACTATTTATCTGATGCAGAAAACCTGTGTCTCCTGACAAAACACAAACACTCACACCAATGTAAATACACACGCACATGCACACACATGCACATGTGCTTGTTTGTAAATGGACGTAATCGAGCGAGCTCCAGACAACTGAATGCTGATTATGATGGAGGAGGAAGGTAATGTCATGAGGTGGCAGTCACAAGCTTCACTGGGGTGGTGATTTGGGAGGGTTGCATGGAGGTTGTGAGAAGTTCCTCTTTGAGACCTTTCAGACAAGCAGCATCAGATTCCACCTCACAGAAAGCAGGTAGACAAGTGATACTGTTTGCATCTAAATTGCGTCCCCCAAATCACATGTGTTCACAGTGGACTTTTGGAAGGTGACTGGATCATGGAGGCACAACACACATCAGTAGATTTGCCCATTAATGAGTTTATAGCTGGATGTACCCTTAGGGAGTGGGGCCTATTTTGTAAAGGTGACAAACTGGGGGCATCACCTAGAAGGCTGTTTTCATCTCTAGCTCCTTCCTCTATCTGTTTCTTGGGTGCCATGAGATGAGCAATGTATCAGTCACTGCTTATTAGAGAGACAGATCTAATCTAAGATATAGAAATATATGAGGATTTACAAGGTGAGCCTACAATGGCTGCCCACAGACTCAGGGATGGAAGGATGTAAAAGGACTGTCTGCATGCTGGAAAGCTAAAGGATCCAGTAAAAGTTCAAAAGCCTGGAGTTTGCTCTACTATCTTGTGTAGTTGCATATCAGGAGATCAAAAGGTCTGCACTGGAAGGCTGGAGAGCATGCAGTGGAAGCCAGGGGATGACGTCCAATGTGAAGGTGGAGACCAGACCTCCTAGGAAGAAACAGAAGCAGCTTCCTTCTTCATTTTGCTTTTATTCCATTCAGGCAAGAAGCCTATTGGTTGGTGACACTAACACCAAGTGTGGGTCTCCTGTCTTCAATAAAGCACTTGAACTCTGAACTATGCCGACCCAATTTAGTTGGGCATTTCTTACTCAAGTTGACACCATCGGTTAGCTACCACAAGCAGCTTTCCTTCATCATACCCTACTATGTCATTTCTGCCCTGGAGCCAGCCAATCATAGACTGTACTCACCGTAACCATGAGCCAAAATAAACCTCTCTTCTTTTAAATTTCAGATACTCAGTCTTTCCTCTCATGGACAGGAAAGTGATTGTCTCACAAGGAAAATCTCCAGTAAGGGAAGGAGGGACGTCAGAGAAGGGGCTGACAAGTCTACGTGATGTCTCTTAGCTTCACAATGGAGAGTTTTTATGTCAGTGTCTGCTGTCATTTATAGCTCCAGGGCCTAAGACGACTAGCAGATCATAGGCAAAGTTTCTTTGTTGAAAATACCAAAAATAAAATTATTATTTGGACTATATTTAAGAAAGTGGATATACAAAAATTTGAGATTGGCACTGGAAAGCTTCTAAACTAATGAATCCTTCCTAAATCACTGTATAGAATTGACACAGGGCTGGTGGAAACACAAGGCAATCTTCAGCTCATTTTTATGACACTTGAAAGCACCTTGGGTTCCTCACAATTTCTGGTTTAGCGCAGCTTTGACTTGAATGTAAGTGAATATGTGTGTTTTGACCAATAGCTGGCATCAGAAGCAATGCTATACACCATCTAATGCTAGACTGTGACTGGCCAGTTCAGCTATTCTCTTAGACTCTTGGAAAGCTTGCTGTGCAAACACTCCTGCTCAGGGTTTCTCTCGCAGAAACCAGGCACTGCATTGAGAGACGCTTTAGTTAAAGAAGAAGCAATGTGCAGATATGCTGGATAATGGTTCTATCTAAACTCAGATATTGAGGCATCTCTGTCTAATAAGACAACAGGTGATGATGAAGCTCAAAGATGAGCTACTCTTAGCTACTTGAATACTCAAAGCTGAGGCCTCTATATTATATGCTTGTGGAGCAAAGACAAAGCATCTTCACTCTGCCTTTCTTAAATCCTTGCTCTATAGAAACTATGAAGATAAATATGACCCACTATTGTAGTTGCTGCTCAGTATGAGCAAATGCCAAATATCTCCTCTTATAGTACATGATCTTAAAGGACAGATTGTATCAAATAGTTCCTTTCATTTGGCTGTACCAATACTAAATAATTGTAGTGGTACTGTAGGTTAATTCAAATAAAAGAAAATTATTCAACCAAGAATAGAAAACAATAGATTAAAATAAGATTAAATAAGAAAGATTTAAAATGTACTTAAAATTTTGACCTACTAACCAGTAGTTATAAAGCAACTCAGTGCATTAAACTATATTATATATTTTGATAGCATCTACCCTGCTATTTGGAATGCATTAATATTACATAAATAATACAAAATTAAGATCTGAGATTTTAAACCTTGCTTCCTTTTCATGGAGCATTATAGAGTTTGAAATTCTATCTCATTAATTTTTGAAAACTTAACTACTTTTAAAAAATGATATGTCCTACTGCAAGTGGAAGAAACAGATGTGTGTAAGTCACACTTTTAAACTCCCAACTTATTCTCTTAATTTGATCAACTTATATATAGGAAATATTTCAAAGCTTAAATTCTTTCAATTACTTTATTTACACTTAAAAAATAAATGTTGCACTCAGGCTTTATCAAGTTTAAAATTCAGAGATATAATGATGCCAACTAAATTGTAATATCAGTGACCATTAGAAAGTCAAATGATCAGTGAATTAAATACATTATGAACATTTAGTAAACAGGTGATGTGATTTAGCTCTTTATTGTTTTGAAATATTCTCTCTGTGCATTCATTCTAGTGTGTTGTTTTCAGTTTTTCCTTTTTCCTATGTGTCCCTCACTCTGAAATTTTCTTTGTTTCTATTTAGACAATTAATGAAAACGATATTCGCTGGCCCATTTAAATTAATCTCCTTCAAGTGCATGTTACATTAAATGGCGGATCTTTTAAATAGGCCATCCCCTTCAATTCAAAAGGGAGTACAAATAAATTAATCTTTTTTCATTTAGAGTCTATTGACCTGATTCTACTATAATGTATTTTTGTAAACACACATCTGTTGTTTATCGCGAAAGACTAAAAGTGTATTATAATTAGAAATCTGCCAGTAATTTATTTGCTCCTTAACCACCTGCTTCAAACAGGATATTATCTTCTGTTGCATTATACTTTTATTACAAAAAGAAAGTGTATATTAAAGAATATTACTCCAGATTTCAAAAATCATGTTCATTGTAATGTAATGTTTACTTTCAGTCAGTGCTTTTATGTCATATTCCCATTATTAGCAAGTAGAAACTATTGTTTTTGAAATATTCCCTTCCATTAATTAGTGTGTTAATTGTATAACAGAATGATAATGTTGGCCAATCAGAAAGCTTACTTATTATTTTTTCCTAAGTTTACACGGTATATCTATCTTTCAAAAACATACTTCTCTCAACTTTTATTTACTATAAAAATGACCTTACTTATTCCAAAGTTGTACTCATAATCTTAACATTTTAATGAGAACAACATGTTTCTAAATTAAAGTATCAGAATTTTACTGATTTTTTTTCAGGAAATTTCTTCATATATAAAAATGACCTTACCTATTGAATTTAGTACATATTTGAGATTTTAAAGATTGAAAAAATAGTAAATGTTTAAATAAGTGGACTGAACATACACATAGGACACCAATAATTAAATATTCAAAAATAAAATGAAAATCATATTTCAGAGCCAGAAAATTGTCTAGAGTATTGTTTAATGCATTAAAAAATTCTACAGAGAATACATCTATTCCTGTTAAAATTCCTTTCACACAACAGTTGTATCATTCATTAATCCTGCTTGCCTGACAGGTAAATTATGTATAGCTAAATAGAGATTTAATTGTATTCTTGGATTTCTCTTTAAAAGGTCATATATGTTTGAAAAGAGATAAAAATCAAGAATCTACAACCTTAGAATTCAGGAATTTCACAATGAAATGGAGAATCAAACAACCAAATCTATATTGTATTTTCTACTTGGATCTGTAAATTGACATGGAATGAGTGTGAAGGCCAGAAAGTTTCACTGATGACTGATGAAAAGAGTAATAATTAGACTAAGAACTAGCCAGGGCCTGTGCTGTCCAAATATGATTTCTAAAAACCATAGACTGAGAATTCTAGAATGAAGACAAGAAAAAAAATGAGAAATAAATAAAAATTGAACGGAGATATTGTCAATGTATATCCAGGCATGCAAGAATAAATGGATTACATTGAATTGAAGACTAAACCCTCAAAATTAAAGGTATGGTAATTCACTCATTTGGCAATTTCCTGTTGGTTGTCTTCTATATTTTAGGCCTATTGTTGGAGTTCCAGAATCTAACAAAGAACACACAGATGAAAACCCATGCTTCCATCATAAACCTTCTATGCTTAAGGACAGACATCAGAAACCAGATTTCAGAGCACTGGATCTACTCAGAATTATCCAACAGGTAAGAATAATTTATCAGTTTTGAAGACCACTGCTGTTTATGAAATGGCCCAAACACGTAATCTTCTCTTCAACTTGTATTGTAAAAGCACAGTTAGTGTATGGTTAGGCATCAATAGCCCAGTAACCAACACGTGGCATCTTTTTTAATTTTAATTGAAATTTCATTGAGATAATTATATATTCAAAAGCAAGTGTAAAAAGTAATACAGAAATCCCAGACACATTTTACATACTTTCCTCCACTTGTAACATTTAACAATAGCATAATATACAATCAGAACGATATCACAACCAGTATATTGAAATTGATAATAATTCGCTGATGTTATACAGATTTCAGTGTTTGAAACTAAACTCATTTGAATGTGCATGTTTTTAGTTTTATACTGTTTCACACATCTGCATGTTAATGTTTTAACTCCACAGCCAAAACTCCTGAAAAGGCTCATCATCCCAGGATAACTCATGTTGCCTTTGTGAAACCATATCCACCTCGCTCTGCGACCCTGACCATGTCCCTTATCCCTGGCCAGCACTAGTTTCTCCATTTCTAAAAGTTTGACCTTTCAAAATATTATGTAATATATAACCTTTGAGAAATAGATTTTTTTCCACTGAGTATATTTCCCTGGAGTTTTATTCATGCTGTTTAAAGTAGCAATATTCTGTTTATTCTTACTGTTGAGTAGTGCTCTATGGTATGCATGCATTGTTAACATTTTATTTAACAATTTACCTTTTGAAGGACATCTTCTCTGTTTCCAGTTTTTGGCTATTAGGAATAAAATTTTGTTAACATTTATGTACAAATTTTTGTGTAAATACAAGTTTTCATTTCTTTTGGGATAAATTCCCAAGAGTATAAGATTGGGATATAATCACAATTGTGTGCTCGTGTTTACAAAAGACTTCCAAACCCATTTCCACAGGGGCTGCACAATTCTCCATTCTTACTCGCAATGTATAAGTGATCCTACATTTTCACTCGATTTAGTGTATTACATTGATTGACTTTAAATTCTAAATCCATTATGCATGGCTGGAATAAACACTCCAGTAGTCTATTATTGAACTGCAAACCACCTACTTTAATAACATAAATGAAAATAGAAAAAAAAATAAGTTTCAAAAATAGCCATTTTAATGTGCTTGTGATTCCTTAGTGGAATATTCAAAATGGGATACTGAAGAACTTTCCTCCAAAAAGGTAGCAGAAGCCACAAAGTGATAGGAACTTGTCTACTGCTAACTCACATTGGATTCTGACAAAAAGAAAAACATCAAAATTTTCAGATTGTGTATTAAAACAGTTTATCTGTGGATAATAACTTTACCTATTCCATAGAGTAGCTGTGAGAGTTAAATAAAGAATTATTCTTAGCAGAGGTGTAAACACATGGAAAGCTTAATACGGGCAATCGTTTTATGAATTAAACATTGAATACAGTCTAATCGAATTTAATATATCCTTTCCGGAAACTCTTCCGCTTGGCATCTGTATTAATGTTAATTACATCAATTTTAGTTCTGACGTATTTCTTGCCTACGCTTCTTTCCACCCTTACCACTGAGATCTTAGCACGTTATCTGTGATGGGGTTCGGTGATCCTGATACTACTGGTATTTTGGGCAAGAAAATTCATTTGCAGATGGTGGTAATGTGGTGGGCATAAGATCCTGACTTGTGCATGGCATAATGTTTATTCGTTCCCCTTACCTCTATTGAGCAAGTATTATTAGGGGCCTTCCCAGCTGTAACAACTCAAATGTATCCTCAGACATTCGTTCTGAGGAGGCCAGTCTATCCTCCACTGGGAACAACTGACCCAGAGTGAATGGAAAGAAACCTTTTTAATGTATTTTATATGTCACACTATTGCCCACAATAGAACTTCTTTAGATAAACCCAAATGCATTTTATATAAATTACATATAATCATTGCAAAATGGATCAGACGCCCAGAAAATTTTCTTAAAATGACACATTAAAACTTGTCTGCTAGGAATCTGCTAACTCTGTCACTACTAGACATCTAGGAAATGAGAACAACACTTTCAGCTCCTAGATCAAAGCACCATGACCTAAGCCCTGATCCAATATGGCAAACTAGATAACCAACACTGTGTCTCATGCCACAAAGTGGGAAGGACACACAGAGATCTGCTGTCCCGCTGAGGTTAAGGTCTGGTATCATCACACACAGGTTCACAGCAGAAAGAAGAGTTACCTGACTACCCTATTTCAACTTTCCAAATGCATCAGGTCACTTTCGCCTAGGGGAAGCTAGGTCAAAGTTGGAAGTGAACTAAAACTGAATCTTGGAAACATGGTCTTTAGCTTTAGAACCTCAAGCTCGAAGAAATATATGTTACAATAGAGGTAGAATAGAATTGAATAACCCACTCTGCTGTATCTGCCTGTCGGCCTATTACAATAATATCTAAGTCTTTCCCTTTACAATCTGAATCTAACCTATGTTTCCAGGCTTTTATCTATACTTTCCTCTTTATGGGACCTGCATTTTAGTAAAAATGCCTTTCATCTACTCTGTTTCTGTTCACTCACTTCCCAGAATTTCTATTTTTTCCTTGTGATTTTATTCTTGGTTGTGTTCTTTTCTGTTCCCTTCTTCCCTTAGACTCAATTAATCCACTTCCAGATATTTATTTTTAAGACAACATATTAAGTACCACTTAATCCATACTCTCTTATCAAATTGCCCTAATAAGAAATATTATAATATCACAAATTGCACAGATTTTTATACCTCTATGAATAAAATGCATCATGTATTCACTTTTCAAACATATATTGTCTTCCTTTCAAGCTTGACTGTACTACAAAAAAGTTTGTGTCTATAAAAGCTTGTTGATGCTTACAGAAATTTCATGGCTCTGAGTCCAACTCTCAACACTAAAAGAGGAGTTTTCGTGGTGAATTTCTTAAAGTAACAACTGCCTGTTTTGGTGATGCATTAACTTTATTTTGCCTAAAACACCTGATGACACATGCTAGTGAATACTATAACAATAATAAGATCTTTGAGCATATTTTTTGAAACAACAGGAGCAATTACACCATGATTTCTACAAATAAATCAATTATATAGAAATATATTAATAAAAGTTTTCATATTTCACGAATTCATTTTAAAATATTATAAATAACACATTCCCAAATACCTGCCTACTACCAATAAGTTATAATGAGTTCTTCAATATAAAACTGAAAAGCAATTGTCTCCTAACTTACACTTTGTTTTAGTCACTTTCCCTTTGCTGGGGAAAAACAAAAAAATACCGGGCACCTGCAGCTTAAATTCGGAGAGGTAACTTTCAGCCGTTTCAGTCAATGCTTAGTGAGGTCCAAGGCAGAAAATGCGTGGCAGAGTGGCCGAGGGGAGAAAAGTTCTCGAACCCACAGCAACCGGGAAGCAGAGCGAGAAGGGGCCAGAATGTACCTTTCTAGGTCACGCCCCTAACGACCCGCCTTCAACCCCCTAAGAGCACAGTCAGCTACAGAGGTCAGCAAACACTGAGTGTCCACGACCCAGTTACCCTCCAAAATCGGGGATATTTTAGATCTAAATCATAACACGCTTCTAGTTTTAACATTAATTATTCTAACCTGGTATATCAAAACATGTTTCCAATTTATATATGAAAAGATTTTTTTTATTTCATTCACATCTGCTACGTAGCATAATATCAACCTGATGAAAACAAAGACAGGCTAGTTCTTCTGCGCTTTCCATAGAAAAAGGCTGGCCCCTGTGACTTGAATTTGGCGAACTGAATGGCAGACAGAGGGTGAGAATGCTTTACAGTGAAAATAAAGAAAGGGAGACTTCAAGTATGTTGTGATTGGAGGTTGTTGGTGTGGGCAAAAATGCACATTTGGGTTCCTCTTGTTTATTCTCAGCTGATAATGAGGCAAAAAAGGAAGAAATTTGGACATTTTGACAAACTTCTAGTTATCTTGGGCATGTTGGGGCATAGAGCATTGCTTTCTGGCCTGTTTGCTGCTATGTTCTGGTTCGAATTCTTAGAATTCTTGGTCAGACTTCTATTGCCATATATTGTCTATTTGTACATTCAGTCTTTTACTATTATAACTACATTTTCTACTATCTGAATTTTGTTCTTTCTTATTTTCTTACCTCTTTTTTTTATTTTCTTCCTTTCTTTATTTTTTATCTCCTTTTTATTTTCTTTCATCAACCAAAAATATTTGTGCAGCCTTAAGTATACAAAAGATGAGATAAAAGATGGTACATAACAACTCTCATTTCTCCCAGACTTCATGTTTCACTTAGTGTCCAAAATATTTTTGCTAGCACCTGAAGGAGTATACTCAGATTTAACCCCCTAAATGAAAGCTAGAGATGTAACTCATGAAGCCAGCGTAAAGGGTATCATCGGCCAAATGGAGAGCTTTCCTCAGAGATCTCAACCTACTTGAAAATCTGCAATGAAAAAAATTACTTCTTCATTGGAGTCAGTGCTAGATTATTAGAATACATGGAGCAGAGTGGTTTAAAATGAGATTGCTAAGTGAGGCTAGGTTAGTGGAGAATTTAAAGAACTGGTATGTAAAATAGATAAATCTTAGAAAATGGCACACATACAGTTTGTGTATGGCTCAATATCACTTCTCCACTGTGAAAATGATAGGTGATAGTGATGGTGATGGTGCAATATACAGGGTAAATCCTTTTTTCTCAAATCCAAGTAGCCAAGTCATTTTCAAATAAAGTTAAAGACTTGCACAAGGAATGCGAAAATTGATAAAAATGCCTTTCTTCATAAATTATTCCAAACATAGGCCCATTGATCCTTCATGGAATTCCAACAGTGGATAAATCTACCGTTCATTTTACCTGTATTTTCCTCTTCAAGCATAGCCAGTATTTGGAGCTGCTACACTCTAAACAGTAAGCAAATTCTATATTGTTGAGTAAAGTGGGTGCATACTGTATTTTCATGATCACTATTGTGAGAAACAAGCTGATATTGACCTGTAATAGTGTGGTAAGCAGTCTCATCTTTTAACAGCTGACTCTGTTTTTTGCCTGTGAGGGACAGGCCACTTTAATGTTTTGTGCAGGTTGATTTTAACAATAAATGCTTAGAGCTTCAGGATGTGCACAGAGAAGTTTTTGTTTGTTTTTAATTAGCATCACCCCATATAAAAACAGAAAAACATAGTATCACTTGTTGTAACTACCAATGAAGTACTGAGCAGCTATTAAGAAGAATTAGGCATTTTAAAAAATTATGGGAAGGAATTTCTAGAAGTGCTCAGGTTATATGTTTCCTCTATACTATCTGAAGCTTTACTTTGTGCGTAAATAAATTTCATAATTGAAAACTGTGTTACAGAAAGAGAAAAAATGTTGTATGTCAGACATAAAGTATCGTATGCTAATTCTGAACTCATTTTCACAATAACTTCCTCAATGTCTTCATATGTATGTAAATATAATTTTCATAAGCGAATGAACATGCGTGATTATGGATATGGATGGACAGAGACATTTAACTGGGTATTCAGAAATTTCTGGAAAAATGTACAACAAACTATACACTGTAGTTACCCATGAAGAGCAGATGTATGAAATGGGGACCAGGGGAACTATAAATGGTTGCTTTGAGTTTTTATTTACCTATATCTTTATATAATTTTAAGGATGTTTTAAAATGCACAATAATTTACCAGGATTTTAAAATAAGCAGATGTGTTAACTGAAACTAAGAAAGAAACATAAAATATGATTAATTATGCAAAACTTCTGGGCAAAAGGAGAATATATAATCTATTTGAACAGACATCAGTGACACATTATATTAAGGATTGGAACATAAAGTGATGAGACCACAGGAAGATATTAAAGTCTGTCATCTTGTAGAATTTCAAGTTTGTTAGTGACTAATGGGAAGTATTCTCTAAAGATGTATTATAATGATAAGCCTGCATACTGTAAAAGAAATCCTTTCCTTGAGGTATAATCTCTTTCATGTTTTCTCTATTTCACTTAAAAACTATTCTTAAAACATTCATATATAAGACATGGTAGAAGTAAGTCATTGTTACTTTTTGACCTTGAACATCCAAATAAAGCCAAAGATACGTGGCTTCTACTCATACACACAGGTAGCACTGATCGTATTTTAGTTATTCTAAGGAAATAATGCCACATAAATACCCTTTCTTTTTATGGAAAACTGCTGTATATGGATTTCTTTGACATCTTACTATAAGCTCTGGTTGCTTTTGTAGTGAAAACCCAGCAATTCATCTGAAAGGTCATTCAGTACTAGGCACAATAATTTCAGCTGATCAAATCAATTATTTATACAATGAACTACAGTATGGTTCCCTCTAGAAATTACCTTATTATAGCTACTCACTCCCACTGAACTCTAAGAAAAGTGACATTTTGAAATACAAAGCTTATTCCCTTCACTGAGTTTAATACGTATCGGCATGTCTCTGTGGCTTTTTTCTCTATTGAATAGCTGTCACTCAGCAAGAGAGGGCCCATTCCCTGAGCACGCTGCATGGTGGGTTTTCCTGACATGATGGAAAATTTTCCAGTTGGAGAAAGTAAAGATTGAAGGAGGTAAAGCTTTGGACTCAGCATGAAAGGTGATGCAGCTATTAGCCAAATACCAAATTCAGAGCTGCTGGTACTGTACAACCAAGCAGCTAAGAAAGAAGTTCAATGCTCCACAGGGCACAGGTTTGGGAAAGTGCTTAGCAGACTGAAGTGCACAAATAGAGAGGGGCACTTCCTTGAAATAGAGCTTTGGGTACGGAAATAAGTGTCATTTTAAATTAACAATTGCCTACTTTATAGGAAAGCTCTTTTTCACAGCATGACAATATACTGACATCCATACAATAATTTTAATTACCAGTTTTATATATATATAATTACCAGTTATTTATAATTCACACACACAACATATATATATATATATATGTATTTTCTTATGTGGTTATTATAGCAAGACTAACCTACCTAATAATAGCACTGTGATACTTAATAACGTTCAGAACATTATATTACATCTGTGTTCATTTAACTTTATATGTTAAGATAAAACTGGAGATTGTTCGAACTGCTTAATTTCTGAAAATAATTCAAGATGGAAATAAGTTTATAGAGCTGGGGATTTAGCTCAGTGGTTACAGTGCTTGCCTTGCAAGCACAAGGCCCTGAGTTCGATCCCTGGCACCGAACCAAAAAAAAAAAAAAAAAGAAGTTTATATAATTATTGCCACCCTATATTATACTAAAGCAAATATATCTTTAGCTGAACAAAGTTTACATGCATGAAAGCACCCAGCAAAAAGAAGAGTGTATTAGATATCAACTATTGAGAAAAAAAGAAAAAAATTACCTCAATACTTAGTCATTTGCACTATTTTTGTAGACCAAGAATTTGAGCATAACTTATGTGGGTCCTCTTGGTAACAATCTCTCATGAGACTATGATTCCTATGCTGGCCAGGACAACACAAAATTTATCCAAATAAAGATAGTTTCTGACTTCACATACTATTACAAGGATTCAATTCCTTTTGGGATGTTGAACTGTGAACTTTAGTCTCTTGCCTCTAGTGGTAAGCACCATTCACCTTCGATGTCAACCTGTACTTAAGTTAGTGACTAATGGGAAGTACTCCCTAAAGATGTATTATAATGATAAGCCTGCATACTGTAAAAGAAATCCTTTCCTTGAGGTATAATCTCTTTCATGTTCTCTCTATTTCACTTAAAAACTATTCTTAAAACATTCATATATAAGACATGGTAGAAGTAAGTCATTGTTACTTTTTGACCTTGAACATCCAAATAACATCTGACTTCCTTCAAAAGAAGCTAGTCAGATACACAAAAAAGAAGCTACATTCTCTTTGGAATCTAATCCCGGAGCTATATTCCTTCAGTTTTGCAGCACTCTATTTCAGAGCTAAGTCACTGGGTTCAGCCTACTCACAGAAGGCAGGAGTCACTGGGCAGTGTCTAAAAGGCCACTGTAATGGCTCTGCATTCATCACTAGTGGCATTGTAAATTTAAGATAGAGAGAAACATTTACATATTATTAGGTAAAAGTAACCCATGTAAAAAACTAAAAAAAAAGTTCACATTTTTTATCTTAATTTTCCTTTTGCCAAATGTTATTTGTTTGAACATTATAAATATAAAATTGCGAAGTTAATATGTAGAGAACATAAATTGAATATAGAGTGGTTCATACTGACAAATATTCTAAATAACTTTAGGAATGAAAATCTTTCAACTAACACATGTGGGTTATCAAAAAAATATTCTTCAAAATACAGTTGTCTTGAATTTTGAACATGTTGTCCCTAGAGCTTCGAAGAGAGAATGTGACCAGCTAGTTCAATTTATAAAAAACAAAAAGTAGTGACAGAAATACTGTGAATAATATAGATACCATCTACAATTCACTGTCAACAGCATAACATCACACAAATACATTCATCTACACGTATGGCTGCGTATTAGGCATCACTATTATTACCAGAAAATGGATGAGCAAACAAAACACTGAAAACATTGTAGCTAGAAAATAATAGATCCAAAAGGTACAATTCTCTAAAATAATGTTGATTTTATTTCATGTAATTCAAGCTATAAAAAACTTTTAATGAAGTTTTTGATACATAGGAGTCTAAATAATGTTAGGTGGAAAGGAGATTTCTCTTAACTTTAGTCAGCGCCAACGAGCATTTCTGGATTCTATTTCATTAACTAGTTAAAATTTTTAGTTATGAATTATTCATAGCCCTGAAAATCCATGAAGACAGAGTTAACAATTAATTTCTGCCACTATCATTTCTGAGTGATCTTCCAGCTTCTATCATTGCCCACCTGTAGCCCACTCAACATGGCAGCAAGAAAGAGCCAGTTCATATTTATATTAATAAATATTAGTTTCCCCTGACCCTTGGAGTAGGATAAGAAGTGTCTACCTAAAATCTTCAGGCGGCTCCCTGTCTCAGTGTAAAATTCAAGCTTTCTGGAAATGATTATGGAAACCTATCACCTCTAGCTACTGCTATCTTGCTAATGTATTTCTGCCTCACTGCAGTTTTCACCCTCTTTCAGACACAGTGGCCTGATAGCTACTTCACTTGAGTTCATCAGAGTTGCGTCCTCTTGTCTCAGGCCACTGTTCCTTTTCTCTTTGTCTGAATCTCTTCTTTTCCTAGATGTTTTTTCACCTATACCAAGGTCTTGCTCACATCTCTCCTCATTTGGACCTTGCCTGCCCACCCCAGTCAAACAGAACTCTGCTTTCAATTCTCTATCTCAATTTCTGGCTTAATGTTCTCCAGAGGCAATTAATACTTAATATAGCATATTTCCAGTTAATTTTGTTGATTTCCTGCCTCCTTACTTTCCTAGTGAAAAATAAGGGCAAGGAATTCCACCCCTTTGTTTTACAAAGTATTAGAATGATGTCTCACACCGAGTAGGTTCTCAAGGAGTATTTTGGAATGAATGAAAAATTTAATCACTACAAGTATATGTATTAGTTGCTGAAATGACTATCATTGTTCGAAGTATGGCAGTGCGTATGTGAATTCTCCTTTCCCAGAGCATTGTCTTATAACTGGTGTCTTTTCAGTGTAATAACCATTCAATAAAGATGTGCAGGTAGAGTAGTTGGTCTTGTTTCCATCAGCAGCTCCTGGGGCTATTGGAATTATTACTCTTTAAATGACTAAGAATAGCATATTTTTGTCAATTCCTAATGCTGGAACATTACTTGTATCCCATTGTGTTGGTCAACATTCTATCACTCTGGAAAAATAGCTGAAATCACCTAAAATGGAAAACATTTATGTTGCTTCATTGTTTAAGAGCTTTCAGAAATGTTAGCTGGCTCCAAGGCAGAAACGGCCACGGTAGAGGAAAGTTTCTTGCCTCCTGGCAGCGAGGGAACAAACAGTACAGGAAGAACCAGAACGAGGAGAGGTGCAGGGTACAAGATATAACCTTCACATACACGCTCCCAGTGGCTTACTTCCTCCACCTGGGCCCCAGCTGCTAATAAACTCGTCCAGCTGCAAACTCATTTGCGGATTAACCCGTGGATGAGGCTGGCTCCCTTATGATCCAAACACCTCTATATGTGAACATTACCGCATCAGGGACCAAGTTCTCAAGACATGATTCTTTTGGAGACGCTTCATATGTAAACCATAAAACCCTTCTTCCATACTGTCATCAGAAAAGCATCCCAACCATCTCCAGGGAAACACTCTCCTAACCTCATATGTAAATGTTCTACTGATGTGAAATTAATTCTTTACGTACCCTAGAAGAGTATTACCAACTTTACAATATATTTTAGAATTTATTTCACAAAGTATAAACCTCAGTGGTTCAAAATAACTTATACTTTGTTTGAGGTAAAATTATTAAAAAATGACAAAATTCACTTTAAAAATTTGGAAGGGAGGAACTAAAATTGTTCTTCAAAAATCTGTAAGTACAGATCTGTGAGGCCAAAAAGTTTAAAACGTAAGGTAACTCCTACCTTGGTAAGCATGTTTCCAATTAAATGACAGTCACAGTGATAAAGTTCTTTCTCTGTCATAACTACACCACTTTCCATTTGCTAATTAACACTGTAATCCTTATGTAGTCCTTTCTGGGAGGCTAATAACATGTAGCGTCTTCCTTCTACATGACTTCCTTCTAATGACTTTCTCAGTTTTCTAATTCACTTTTCTATCTTCAAATGGATGATATGTAGAATAGATGAAAGGAAGTCTGCTATTATCATTTTTATTCAGTAAACATCCTCAATTTTCAGAAGAGAGGAAAATGGTAATGAAAATAATAGCTTTTTAACTCATGTGTTCATTCTCTACATCAAATTATCGCAGTTCTAGAACGAACACCATAAACCCTTCATACCTGTCATTTATCCAACCATGGATTTAACTGTCTGCAAATGGAAAATATCTGTAAATAAACTTCTATCCATACTGGACATGTGTAGACTTTTTCTTGTTGTTTTCCTCTAAACAATACAACATAATAACCATTTACCTAACATTTACATTACATGAAAATTGTAAGTAATCTGGAGATGATTTAAGGTATATGACAATATACGCCCATGTTATTTGCACATACTAACATGTTGTATATAAAGGAGTTGCTTTGTTTCTGCAAGAAGTCCTAGAATCATTTCACTGTGTGGACAGCATAAAATCACTATTTGCTTTAATAATTAAAATTTTGCTTTTTACTTTCAGAAAGACATGCGTTCAATATTCACCTTATACTAGTTCCATGCTGTGGAAAAATTCACTTTACCTCTCTACTGCTTGGTTTCCATATTTCCAAATTAGGAACACCAATATTGAGTAAATAAACAGTTTGTATGTGTTCACTCATCTATGTGCTGTATTTTTCCCAGAGCAAGTATACACAAAATCTTGAGTAAATCAGAATTATAATGTAGAAGACAGTTCCTTTGTTCAAGCTCTAGACTGAAAAAAGAAATTTTAGATATTCTTCATATAAGATGATATTCAGAATTTCCTGTAAAAATAGAGCGAGCGGAGACAGGCACTCTGTACAAGTGTTCTTTGACCAGAAGACCTAAGTAAAGTCAGCACAAAGCATGCAACTGTCTTAGACGCTAAACAACACAGACAGAGGAAAGAAACTTTATAACCTTAAATTAATACCACTTACCAGTGCATAAAGTAAACACCATAGTGAGATTAAGGGAACATCAAGAGTTTCTGGGGTGAGGTGATATTTAAATTTAGTAGCTTTATTGAGCTAGAATTGATATAAAATGCAATGAGTGGAATATATTTATATGATATAATTTGGGAAGTCATGACATATGTCTATGTCCATTAAGTCACTATCATAATAAAGAAAATGAATGCAGTGCCCATCTTCTAAAATTTTTAATCCATTTTATGTTGTTTTCTTATCTTTTTCATAGACCCCTCTTTACCCCATGCCTGAAGTAAATCTAAGCAGCTTTGAGCCATACATCATTTTTAATTTTCCATAAGTTTACATGAATTAAATAATACAATGTTTTCTTTTTCTGAATTGAACTATCACTCTAGATAGTTATTCTGAGATGTTTCCAAGTTATTGAATGCATAAATATCTCACTGATTTTGATTATTGAAGAGAATTACATGTATGAATATCCCACACTTTGAACATTTATCTGTTGGCAGAACTTAGACTATTTTCAATTTTGAGCTATTGCAAAAGACATAGAATCAAACATAGATATTGAGAAAGGACCTTGTAACAAACCAAAAAATGCAGACAGATTTTAAATTGTCAGGGCAAAATGGAAGTGTAGATCCTTCTCTGGTTCTGAAATTCTTCTTGTGCATAATCAGTTCACTTTGATGTCTTTGTAAGCATTGTTTCCTGAATATGTTTAGATATTTGGATATCAGCATAAATTTTTCTTTCCTCCATGGACATTTTCCTCAGTAGACATCGGTGAAATCTTTTGAATTGTGACTGCCACTTATGCCAGGGACTAACCACACTCAACATTCCAATAAGGTCCTTTCCATAATTCATTAATGAATAATTCACTCCCTGCATACCAATGCATTTGAATATGAATATTGATAGATGCTAGCAGAATTTTCAAAATTGTGAGTCTTAACTTATTTGAATCTACATCTTTATTACTTTGTCATTATTGTCTATTTTGAATATAATATATAAATGTTTCCTTTTTTCTTTCTCAGACCTATATAGTTAGGTGTGGAGAGAATGGAACTCTTGTGAGAACACAAATTACTAGAGATTTAGGAAACATAGTATGAACTTTCTTCTCAAAATTAAAAACAGTGCTACTATATCATCCACTAATCCCCCTTTTAGGTATAAATCCAGAGGAAATAAAATCATTATTTCAGAAAGGTATATACACTTGCACAAAGAACAGTAAAAATAATATGACTATCAGTATAGATCATTTTAATTCTGTCATATTCTACTTTCATCCTTTGTTTTCTCTTCTTCCTCCATTTTTGCTTTATTTTGTTGAATAATTTTTATTTGTTTTGTTGACTTATTAGTTATAACTCTGCCTTGATATTTTAGTGATTGTTTTCAGGCTTACGATAGAGGAAAATCACTGTCTATTTTCAGATAACTTTATACCACTTTTCTTATAAGAAGCCTCAGGAGTGTACATCTATCAAATCAAGCAAACTATATACTTCTATTTCTGAACTTTTAGATTATAATATTTGTATATACACATATATTTAGTTCTTACTCTTTTAACACTAAATTAACCATTTGGTAAATTTAAATAAAGAAATTCTTATGAATTTGTGCCTGTAGATACCACTGTGTTCTTTATTCTGTGTATCACCTCATTTTTCCATGTGATGTCATTTTCTTTCCTAGTGAAATTTTTCATTTAGTATTTCTAGATGTATAGGTTTTCTAGTGCTAATCTTTAGCTTATATATATCTGTAAACATACTTGTTTTGTGTCTATTTTTAAAAGAAATTTTTGCTGGGTATAGAATTACACTGTAGCTATATTTTTACTTTGCTTGCTGATCCGGTCTTTCCTCACTTGAAATGTTTTCAAAAAGAAATCTGCTGTCATCTTTACTTGTTTGTTTTTTTCCTTCTGTGCTTGATGTGTTATCTTTCTTTGATTCTTTTTATCCTGACAATTGTTCTTTTCCTAGCATCAAATATATGCCCTGCACACAAGATCTGATCAGTATTACTCTGAATACCCTAGAGAGACATTTTGGAACCTTTATTACGTACATGATCCTTTCTTCTTTTCCCCCGTACTATGCATGTGTATTGTCCAGCATTCAGTTTGAATTGCAAGGGAAACTGACTACAGAGCCACGCTGTTTTTTGTTAGAGCAGCTGTTCCTTATCTCATACTCCGTCTGGCAAACACCAGATTTCTTCTCCTCTCTGAAACTTCTATTCAGGCTAACTTCACTGTTCGAAAATTCAGAGAACAGCAGAAGAACAAGGGAAGCAGTGATCAATTTGGATAAAAGGAAACATAGAAACTGTTTAGCAGAGAATAGAATATGTGCTATAGAATTAGGAAATCAAGTTCGCAAGAAATTTATATTGACTGTGAAGTAAAGTAAAGCTCTGAGAAAAGACAAAGCCTGAAATAGGCTGAAACATGCTACATCTAGTATGTTGTCATTATACAAAGGACAACAAAAAAGAATAAAGGTCAAGCTGAAGAAGTATGAAAATGCTGAATAATGGTGGCTAGAGACTAAAGATATGTTTAGGATATCTAGGATTTGAGGAATTTGAGATCACAGAATAGTTTCGAAATCGTGTATACTATGAACTTCATTATTCCTTCTGGTTAGCAGCACAAAGGGACTGGGGAGAAATAAATGTGATTTGAAGAAGGCTAAACAAGTTACTTTCAGCCAAGATGAAGTAAAATAAATTAAATTCATCCTTCCAGCTTAAACAAATGAGTACTGGATATACTATATGAAGCCTTTTTTTTCAAATAGTGGATAGTAATTAAGAGACAATATTGATAAGCGATACAGGGTTAAATAAGTAAGTCCTAAAATTGCTCTAGGATTCTCTCCATGCACTATCTACTTTCCAACACTAGGCAAAGGAAACAGGCAAAATCTGGGTAACTTGAGGCATATCTCCTGTGAATAAGGGGGACTATTATAATACACATTGATTTTTAAAAATATTTTTATCCCTTCAATTCATAAAAGTAAGTTTTCATTGTATATAGAGAAATACATATTTGGTACATGTACAAGTCGATGTGAGGAAATAGGATCTGTTGAACTTTCATTTTGAAAGATGCTTTTTATAAGTAATATGTTTCCTACACAGATATTTCTAGAAAGTCAAACTCTAACACATACAAAAAATATTTCCCACTAAACAATCAGTTTCGAGGTAAGGAAATGAAAAGATAGTAATTTATATTTATGTACCTTTAATTTTCAAATGTAAGGTGTGGCATGACATCCTCCTTTTCCTGGAAATAATCATTACAATTACTACGGCTTACAATATCCTTTGGCTAAATGGAATTATATGGTATGGCCTGGAATTTAATATGGAATTGTCATTTAAATGTTGTTTATACAAAAAAAGCTGCAGTGAAACATCAAAAATTAGAAATAGTATCTAAAATATTCAAACAATTTTAGAATCTAGTATAAATTTAGTATAAGTAATAACATGATTAATAGTATCTTCTGAAAAATAGAAGAGGTGCAGTGAATCATTCTAAACTGTAGAAAGGGGATTTATAAACTAAATTCATAAAACGTTAAGCCAAAACCCCAAAGACAAGAGTCTTTCCTGAAGCTATAAAAACCTTGACCCTGTTTCAGTGAAATCTTTGGGTCTTCCCATGCTACCTGATGCATTTCATGTGAATAAATCTTCAGCCTCTACTTCAGTCATTTAATTTTCCTTTTGCAAGTTGTGCAAATTCTACCTGGGTGTCAGTGAAAACTCAATTTTTCCCTGTTAAAGAAAAATGAGTTTCATCCTCATTTGCAATTTATCACAATATCCTTTTACTCCATGTAAATTTGTGTTGTTTTGACTTTTTTTGAACTGGTTATGTTACTACCCAACTCTCTCATATTACACTGGTACCTCAGTTCACGAACTTAATTTGTTTTATGATTTTGGAGGAGACGGCCATGTTTGTGTTTTGTGTTTGTGCGGGGAAGGTGGCCACTGTAACGTTTGTTAGGCAATGTGAAGTTCGTAGACAGAAGCAAAATTTTGTCAAAAGCTTTTTTTTTTTTGTAAAGAATCGAATTGTTTGCAAACCAGAAGCTTTCAGGAACTGAGGTATTACTGTAAATGCGTAAAATTATTTAATATATAATCATTATTATACCATATACAAGTCACGATTTTACAATCTCTTTGTAACTCTTTTTTAAGTGAATAAAAACAGCTCCTGAAGGTAAAGAGCCTTATTTCTTCAGATACATTTAAAGGATCATCTTACGAAATTCCCACACGAAAGCAAGGGTGGGAAACAAAACGCGAATATCGGTGTCAGAATACTCACACTGATACCCAGATGAGCAGGCCAAGAAAGGCACAGAGAACGTTCCAATAATATACGAGCTTCATTCTCTTGAATTTTAGCTTTTGATCTCTTAACAATTAAAACTAGATAATTGAAGACATAGATATATTGAATCCTAATGGCTCCCAGTCATGCGAAACAGATAAATGCAGTAGCGCGGAGGAAATTCATAAAAGTTCTACCACCAGTATCAGCTGAGAAGAAGAAAATGCTTGCGACTAGAGTCTATAGAGAAAAGATAATGCTTGAGAGCTATTGCTGAGCAGTCAGTCAAAGGGCAAAAAGGAAAACAATCTCTTCCATACGTCTCACCTCATATCTCCACTGGGGACTGTGGGCTCTTCCGATACAAAATGTCCCAAATTAGGAAACAGCCATCCGTTGTCAGAGTTTATTGATGCTTGTCAATAACAATTTTCCTTTTTTCCTAAAAACGAAGTAAACATTAAAGTAACAGTTGTTGGGTATGTTTTTATCACAAGTAATCCGAAGAGACTTTTTAACATCTCAAATTCATAACTGTGGGGAAATAGCAAAATGATGAAACCTGGTGCCATGTATTACAGGTTTGCCTGTTATAAAATTGATTGTTATTGACTTTTCACGTGGTTCATATGGAAAAAAAATTTCATTATTTTGATTCATTTCCTATTAGTAGTGTATTTTCTTAGAATTCTCTCCATATATAAATATTGTCTATGCTATTCTTACAAGCACTGAAGATTTATATTATACCATTCAGCTATTGCTTCTTTATTACCTTAAAGAAAGTATATTACTAGGTAAGAATCTAACGGTCTCTGATTGGAAAGCAAATAGGAAAAAATAGGGAAGAGTTAAAAGAAAAAGAGCCCGCAGAGAGGAGGAATTTAATAGAGTGAAAAGGACATTAAAAACAAACACAATAATAGCGCACCGAGAGGAAAACATGTAGTGATTCATAGATTGCCTGAAATTAGAATTGATTAGCTTTGGTTTGTAAAAAAATGCTAGAATAAATATTATAAGGCGAGGCTTCCATTTCAATTTTATTGCTTACTGGTTATTTGTTTTAAAACATAACATATAAAATCTTAGGTTCTGTTCCTTCACAAGTAAATATTAAAATTACATTAACTTAGTAATGCACAAAGTTAAAGACAGCTATCATCTGTGACAAGGTTTCTGCTAGCAAACGACAGAATTAGAAAGCAGGAAAAACATTCTGCTATACTTTTGAATAAAATTAAACATATTAGATGTAAGAAGTTATCTCTGATTATGAAACTCTATCTCTCATGTTATATTGAGTCATATAATTTGGATTATGTTTTCTTACAAGCACATGTTTAATTTTAGATATTTATTAGGTATATAAATTAAACCATCAATAAGTCCTTACAAACAGCCATATACTTTTAAAAACTGTTACCACATGCTATTTTTTAATTGCTTTTCAACCATGAAACGACTATATGATTTTCATGCGGTACATGCAAAATATCTTCTATTGTTTTGTTTTTAATAA